>CAAKMY010035262.1:0-28620 GCA_901111285.1 Corrigiola litoralis | reverse complement strand
ACGGATTATACAGAAATAATCCATAATAGGGATTATTTATGAAAGAACACTGATAGTACGGATTATTCCTGATAAATTTTCCTTTTCTTAATGAACACATGAAATCCCATACAAGCATAAGTAATTTTATCAACTATTTATTTAAAGACACCAATCACTCAAACATAAGTAAAAATATATCAGGTAAAGTTAAACTTGTCATTTTTTATTCACACTATATAAATGGCCTTGTTTACTTTAAATAATTTTATTTTAACTAAAATATAGTTGTCATTTTTTTTTATCTATGTATTGATTAGATCACGTAGAGTCGTGAGGTACAATGTTATTATGTCTAAATTGGAAATAGGGGTTTGAAGTTTTAACAACAAATAAAAAAGGAATTATGATGTTTAATAGGTGAATTTCCACAGTACGAGTATTTTTATTTTAGTTGGTATTTGATGAGGTTAATAATACAAAAAAGGATGGAGTATTTAAACATGTCATTTGACGTTCATAACGCCTCAATATTTATCATTGGGTAAGGCCCCAATGACTACACGACATAGACTTTGAAGTTTTATAATCAGTCACTACAGCAGGAGCTCTAAGGACAAATAGATGCTCAACTTGTCTAGATTGTCATGACTTCACATGTTCTTCAAACAAGGATATATATGGCTCATTTAAAATTTTAAGGTGTTTACTTTTATATGGTTTTGGTTTCGTGCCATCTGCAATTGATTAAAGCAGAGTAAATGAGACAATATTAAGCGAGACTGTGTACTAGACATCTCGCATAAGAGTTTTGACTTGTCAATAGAAAAACCTATCATATATTGAGTTTTACAAGTTATATGATATTGATTCATTTGAAAGCTAAATCATCTATCTTCAAACTAAATCCTTAACAAATGCAATTACTGTCTTGTCACATGCTATCAACACTCGCATACATGTTGTCACATGGTCCTAAGGTAATCATAAGGCCATGGAATGTGAGTAAAGGGACCTAACTATTTTTTTAATTAATGATTTTTACACTTGAGAAAGTGAAAGGAGTTGTCACTATTAAGAATAGTGGTCTTGATTTGTTCTACAAGCAGCTCCTCTTTTGGATATCATTCTCCTCATTTGGGCCGCTTGCTCTCCTCACCTTTTCTAGGACCAGCAGGTCACAATATATCCCAATTACAATCATTTCTCCTCCACACAATCCGAAGGAAGGACTCACAAAACTACGACATGCCAATGGAAATGCAACTTTTGAAATCAACTTTTAGTTAATTTCTATTTTATTTTGCCTTGTATTTTTGTCTTGGCTGACATTATTGCCCTATGTTTAGCCCTTGTTCACTACCATACAAAAAGAGGCTAGAGTCAATGTAAAAGTTATCTTATGATTATATAAAATTGCTTATTCAAAGTTGGACTGTTTTGCTTTAAGTTACTTCTAACATTCTACCTAGAGGGGTTCTACCTTTGTAGAGGACAAGATCCTATGCATTACTTATATTGATCATAAGTTAATCTAAGTCGTTTCCTTTCTTTCTATGTACCGTATGTTGCATTTCAATCACAAAAGCACAAAAAACAATTTTATCTATACGAGCTTGTTTTACTAGAAATCACTCAACTTTCCGCACTTTAAAAGTTTATGGTGCAGTCACCTTACGACTCGACAAAAAAATTTCTAAAGGAGAGAGACTCAATCACAAATTGGGTTAAAATAGTCATTTTCATTAACATTGTTAGATAAAATGGTCACCTAAAGTCTTTCAGTTACGTCAATGTAAGAGGTGCGTTGACTTTACTTTTGATTGAGAATTAGTCTTTTCCTATAAAAGTGTTCAATTATACTGAATTGAATTGAAAGCAAATGAAATAAATGAAATAGAATACATGATAGTATTTTTTTCAATCAAATTAAAGATAATAAAAGTGTGTAAAAATCAATTAATTGATTTAAATAGAAAATCTAAGAAAATAAAAATAGTAACATATGAATTGGATATCATAACAATTATCTTCCAAACATGTGTTATCCATAAAATAAGTCTTCATGGGAGCCAGAGTCCATATTGATACTTCACTTTATTTGCTACTATGGCTTTGAGTTTATCTTGCTGCATTTCTTTCTCCCTCCAAAACCAAGGTTCTACTTTTCTACGTACTAATACTCTATCTCATGCAATAATTATTTCCCCATGATCATCACCAAATTCACCATACTCCTTTACTTGAACCTTCATATAATCATATCACGCTTGTTTGATTAGCAGGGAAGGGAAGTTTAACTGTAAGGAGCAGCAAGAAATGCCTTGAGAGTGTGAAAAAACTTGTAAACTCTACTAGGGTACCTTCAAAAGTGACCCCACCTCAAGAGTCACTAAGAAAAGGCAATTGGGTCAAGCTCATTTGTGGTGCCAGCTTTGAGGTACTACTTCTTTAATCCATAATCATTACCATTATGAGGGGTCGCATGTACGCAACCTTATCCGTTTAATAATGGCTCATGCACTATAGTCATGGGTAAATTATATTTTACGTCCATGCATCATGCACCACAGTAATTATGGATGAATATGTGTGATATCATTGGTGAATATTGTAATAGTTGGTGAATATGTAAGTATAAGTCTATAACTATAGTGGGTGAATTTGTACTGTGTATATAATGGTTGGCATATACTCTATTAATTTAGGTGAATATGTCTATTATGCTGGTGATTCCGGTGAATTTAGTGATTGATGCATCATACAAGGGTTGCACTATATTATAATCGGCCATGACCGTGTTGTCAGTGTATAATTATCAAATGCCTCCATAATATTGCATATAACATGAGCAAAATCTAAAACACAAATTATTGGAAAAGACCATCTACTTACCTTTGTTGGGCCAACATGCGCTCTGTCTACTTTTGTAAAAAGAGTTTGATCATTGGTCTTTCTTTATAGGATGTTGTTGACATTAGGAACCTGTCTCTAGTGTACACTCTAGCTGGAGGTAAACTTTGTGCACTCCTTAATTTTCCTGGCAGTGTACTTTTTAATTTAGTGGAACTATGTTGAGCTTTTTTACTTAGTTAATATAATTGTTTTGGATTGCATGCAGTTGATTGTATAGACTGTGCTGCTGATGCATCTGTTGTGAGTGCGGTTAATGAAGGAATTGATGCAGCAATGAACATTGTGCCGCTTCGGAGGCCATGGGTTATGATTAGTGTCAATGATGATGAGGACCTTCATTTTCGTAAAGCTGGTGATTGCTATGCTCTTGTCTTTCTAGCTAATTCATGCTAAATTTAATTGCATTATCTGGCATAACTATATGTATACAGTATCATTTCATTGTACTAAAACCTAAGTCCGAATTACCATCCTGTATGTGACTGTTTGTATATTGACAATTCTGTCTTCGATAAAGGAGTTTCAGCTTATGTATAGGGAGAATTAACAAGCTACTTGGATCATCCTGTGTAAATTTAGCTAGAAAAAAAGCTTTGTCTCTTGTTGTTTACATCCGAGGTGGGGGAAAGGTGGTTGGAAGCTCGAGTATGTGGTTTGCTAGGAATGACACCATTCTAAGTCGAAGAATGTGCTGGAATAACAAGCATAGCATAGTACATATGTAATATGATAACGAATATATGATTTACCAATGCTTTGTCATAAGTTTGTGAGGATGGAATTGCCACTAAGACATCGCTTTTGATGTCATAAGTGCCTCTGATTGCTGGTTTATCTTTGAAGTTAAAAACTTGTCTTTTCTCGTCTTCTGTGGTCACTAAACTTGTTACTAGTTTTACTAGTTTAAGTCCTGTACTGAAAATCTGGAAGTTTACCTTTATATGCTAATGATTACTTGCATCTCACTTTAATCCTGCCAATTTACCGAATGCCCATACTCAACTCTTGTTTCTGCACATATTATATTACTTTCTACGTTGTTTAGTTGTAGTGCAATTATGCTACAAGTGCGCTGGCGTTGCAACCCCTTGGTCCCAGATTCCCAGACATCATATAAAGCAATATAACATAGTTTGAACACCTTAACTGGAGTCGATATGGAGGTAGATACATTGGGTTTTAGCAGCAAGAAGCACCATTGGTACTTTGAGTCTCTTTCCTTGTGGTAATATGGTATCCTTGTTAATGAGCTGTACAGTACTGGTTTTGTAGGCGCAGCTGTTATATTTCTGACCTTTGCATTGTTAAAGGACCAAAGCCAGCTCTGCTTGGCTCTTCCCAACTGCATATAAGAGATTATTTCTTTGAATGTTCATTAGCGCCAGTTTCAATGAACCCAAGTCTCATGTGTAAAGAATTTATTTGATGTTTGTGGGCACCACTCCTCACTATAGCTTTACTTATAGAAATTAAGTATCACTCGATGACACCCTATCATTATCTTATTATTTGTACCAATAGGTTTGGGTTTGGTTGGACTGCCCTTGCTTTAAATCGTTGGATCTTTCTTATGTCAGAAATCAGACTGTCTTTAGAGATCTTAATGCAAATTATGAATTCCTGAGGTTGCTGACTTCAAAACAGAAGCTACTTTTTTTTTTTTTGTTCTCCTTTTCTTTTCTGTGCTATATACTTATATGACCTTGAGTAATGCTTTGAAATTCCTTCTTAATAATGGTTTATGTTGACAGCCTTTGATCCGTCCGATTGTCCACCTGATTGTTCAAGGCCATGTGAAGCTGTTTGTCCTGCCAATGCAATAGCACTGAAGAAGGGGGACTCCTTAGAGGTGCTTCCTTGTGGAACCAATGTCGAAGTTGTCTCGTATCTTTAATCTTACTTCTTAAGTGCAGCTTTTCTTGAGTCATTCATATAACATATACAGGGAGGAGTGATAAATGAAAGATGTTATGGGTGTGGACGTTGCCTTCCAGTCTGTCCATATGACAAGATAAGTAAGTGTTTTCTTATAGACATTCTGATCTTCCTTTTTTCCTAGCCTTTTCATTATATATGGCTAGGGCTTTGGATCTGCTGGCGCAAGCTTTGGTTTAAAAATGAATATGACAACATGATTCTGTGTTCAGTGTTGTAGTATCTTCTGTCTTTTTATTCATCTGTATCTGTTCAAAATACTTTATTTCAGCGGCAGTTACATACCTAAGAGATGCTGTTGCTACTGCTGAACTAGTGAGAAGAAATGATGTCGATGCTATTGAGATCCACACAAATGGAAGGTAAGTTCAGATTCTTGTACCGTTATGCTTATGTGTTAATGTGTTATGAGATAGTTGCGAGTACTATTAAGCAACCTTCCATTGGAGTCAAAACCCAACAAAAGATTTCAGTGGCATAAATAATCTTATAAAACTGCAAGATGGTAGAAGTTCTGATTTCTGGGTTATCTAATTTTAACAAGCAACCCAATGTATTCTCCTGATGATATCAAATGAAATGATGATATTTATACTCGTCATTTTCATTAGTTGCATCATTTGTTGTCGTTCTTGATTTTTTTGACTGCAGTTGTTTTCAGCAGGCAAATTGCTTCCTTTGAGGAACTCTGGAATGGAATGAGCGATTCTATTAGCTTCCTAAGACTAGTGGCTGTAAGGCTGAATATACTTTTGCACATTCTAAATAAGAAACTCATCAATTTGCTATATTTGATTTATGTTGCATGATTCATCTTCAACAACCCAGATAAGCTTACCAGACGTGGGGAAGTCGACTACAACCTTAATGAGCACAATGTTCTCAATCATGAAACCAAATCTAAGTTGCTACAATTTATGGCAGGTTTCCCTTTTTCTTTTCTGAAATTGATCTAATGTATGATCATATATACAACCGTTTGTCATGTGGTGCTTCTATAATCTACTAGTAAGTTCTAACAATCACAAACTAATGGTAAATTTTGGCACCAGTTGGATGGACGCCCTATGAGTGGAGACATTGGACGTGGTGCCACCAAACAAGCACTTGCTTTTGCTGTTCGATTGGCAGCTGCAGAGGATAAACCCCCTGGTAGTTAACTAGTTATTGTATAATTTCTCGACATTTATTTTCCTTCTTCAATTGCTAATAATTTAGTAGCCCAGGCTTTCTACAATTGGCTGGTGGTACTAATGCTCACACAGTTGATGGGTTGAAGGAGCAGGGACTTTTTCTTACAATGAGTAAATAATCTCTTAATCCTTTCTCATATGCTCATGGTTCTTAGTATTTATTATTTACTTCTTTTCAAATGATTCAAATGTTTTTTTTACCTCATTCTGTAGGGAACCTCGAGGATGGGATCTTGACAGGTAGAAATTCTGGTACATGGAGCTCTTTGATTGGTGGTTTAGCATATGGTGGCTATGCTCGGAAGGTAGTAAACTTAACTATGTGGATTTTTTTTTTATTGTTTTTCCTTTAATGGCAAAATTATATTTATTGGTTACACACATTTTATGCATCCTCTTAGTCTGGATTAAGAGAAAATGGGTGCCACCAAGTCTGATACCACAGTGATGTGTATGGCAATTAGTCAAGCTGCATGTCAAATAAAATTTCATTGGTTCGACGATCTCACAGTTATCTTCCTTTGGGGGGTGCTGGACAAGAAATCTTGATGATATATTCTTGAACTTGTGTAATTGTGTACTTTTTTCATCTGTATCATGTTTCTATACTGTATGTTGTTTTTCAGATTGTTGGCAGGATATTAAGATCCATGCAATCACAGTATGGACTTGCTTATATTGAGGATCATCCCGATTATTTAAGTGAAGCACTTAGAGAAGCTCTTGCTTTGGTTGGACCAGTCAAATCCTATGATCACTTCTACATCCATCAGAGACAATGAAGGTCAGAACTATCTTCGTAATATTCCTCTTCCAACTAGAGTGTGGTCTGATTTTTAGTAGTGGGAAATTGTTATGGTCCTGAGGCGAATACACCTTTCATATACTAGGTAGTTACAAAAGCAGCTTAAGAGCAAGTGGTCAGGCAATGCATTATCATATTTGCAGAAGATGCTGTTTGAGTCCCGTGGATTATAGAATCCCCTAAACTCATCAAACTGCTGGTTCTGTCAGACTGTCACAGGTTAGTTTTCCCGAGTTCTTTGAGAAGAATAGCAATGTGAAAAAGGGAAGCATTTAGAACTGAACTTCACCACCATTTGAGAAGGAATATGACAGATGTTTTTGAGATGACCCAAAATGCAAAGGAGATCATTATTATAATGGGACAGCCTAGACGAGAAACCATGATCTTTAATCGCGGTGCACAGAGTAACTATAACACAACTTCTCCAAGTTTCTTTTCTAATGCCATAAATCCATCATACTAAAGGCATGTAATATCTGGTATTGTGTGGCGCTTTAGGCCCATGTCAGATGCTTCTAAAAAACATTGACATGGGCCCTGATTTTTATCTCCTTACTATGTGAATATCATTTGATGCTTCTTTTTTTCACCATATCCCACAGTTGAATTATGTATCACATCATTGTTCTTGTCTGAAGTGGTCACATCATCGTTGGATATAAACTTGAAAAGAGTAGTGTTGACTGAAACCCTACTCAACATGACCATCTTGTATCAATAAAGCATTACGGAGTACAATTTTTGAGTCTTGAGAAAATTCTGCCTAAAGTCAACATGGGGTGATGGGGGTGTCACCTTGGCAAGCCTAGATGTCTATTCACATTCTATGATTTATCCTAGATTACTAATTTATATGCCCATCATTTTAGTTGGTGTAGAGAGCCAAGTCAAAAACTTATATGCATCTATATTCAGGATTTCCACGTTTTGGCATACAATCTTCCGAAATATGACAATCAACTGGCACAATTTGACTATGGCCGCAAATTTTGTTTAGTGGCAAGCTGTTTCTTTTGATATTCTAGCAATCTAGGATTCTTTGTAACTTGACTAACAGACTAACCTGCTTGCTTTATTTACTTAACTGCAGCAAGGGGTTGAAGCCAAGTCATCTGCATTTCGGAAAATCTGCAGGCCCTTAATTGTCAACCTATGATATCCAAATTATCAACCTATAATCTTAAATCAGCTGAAAGGCATTTTATCCAAGCTTCGGAGGCACTACACTGATATGGTATACTTTAGCCAGAGGAAAGACGAAGGGAAGCAAGAAAGTTTATGCAATAGGAAAGTTACTGCAAGTATTCTCAGGAGTTACGATTATAAGTCATCCCCCATAGTTATCTTAAGAAAAGCGGGGCTAAGGTATGTACATCAAATCGTTACAGAGCAGGCATGGGAGTCTCTTGCATCAAGTGGTGGTGGTGAGCCAATTGTATTCTCAGGAATTTGATACCATATGTGAATCAAATACATTTTTGTAAATTCTAGGTTATTTAGTGGATTCTCAGAGTCCTGTATACCGTTAGTTGGCTGGTATAGAGTCCTCTTTTCGGTCTTAGCATCTGACAGTATGCTGTATTTTGCAGTCATGAATGAAGCTCTACATTTTACCCATAACTAGAGACCTCAGTCTTAGTAGCCTGGATAATAGTCGTGGTGGCTTAGTTACTCGATCGTGTTAGCTCGACTATTATCTCCCTCGATTCATGACTACTTGGGGCCATAGACTCTAGCCATAAGTGAGTAGCCTACAACTCGCTCGGAGGTCTCAAGCTTGAACCAAACTCCAGCCAAAATTTTGAACTCAAGCTCAATTCAAGCTCCAAATCTGACGTTATACTTGAGTTTGTCTCATTTAAATCACCACATATGAGCGTGGCTACATTACTTGTTTAATACCCCTTCTATATTATTGATCAGAACAGTTAAGAAGTTGAAGTCAGGACTTCGTTCTATTGCTCACATCTCGTCGAGCTCAACATTATCTCGCTCCAGCTTACATAATTTGTTAAACAACCTTGTGTTTCAAGGTCAGCGTGAAATTAATCTCTAGTAATGCATGCTACCAACCAAACAAACTCTTACATGATGAGTAAATGTCACTGTACTCCCGTAGCTGCTACATAGACCCAGCAAAAAGATCAACCAACACCTCTTTGGGGTTGGCGGAGACCTTAATAAATGGGTTCGTTGACTGTATATATTTTACTAGTACATCATATCATAGGTAGATTTAAAGTCCTGCCTTGCGTAAAGTGAACACAAAGCATACTCAGCTGAACAGCCGATCCATGCAATTTTCTTATTATTGAATTGCACATCTTCTATGGTTGTTACAATATTCAAATCTGCTGACAATTAAATTTAGAATAAGAGATTGTAGAATAACTGGCATTTTAGATTGAACTTTGAAGCAAAAACTACATTTGAGCATATGACTAGGCCCAAATAAAAATGAAATTCCATATCTAACGATTATAAAAGGATTATGACTTTTTAGCTCGTTAGTGGAACTGTGTTTCTCAAAATATTTTGGTTGAGCCTTGACAGAGACTATCGTCATATGACTCATATTCATATAAAGCATGCGATTTAAGATAGTACTCTTTTGACTTTTCCTTATTTTATTAATCAAATTCGTGTGTACTGTACCCTTTTCGCCCTTCCTAAGACTTCCCTTTTAGGGGGCCATGCATGTTGATCTGTTGAGAACGGTTGTGTTCACCGTGCGTAACACGAGGTACATGCTGTACACAAGTAATGTAAAGCCAAGTACTTATGCTTTAATGTACTCGATGACTAAACAGAAGCACCTAAATAGATTTTGTGCGCATAAACAACTTTAAAATGTATCGAGCCCTGCGAAGCTCGTGGTGATTGGTATGACCGTGTGAGTGTGAGTGCACCTGCGTAAAATCTAACTCTTCGATCCAACTACTCCAGCGCCCACCATTTTCTTTGAACAAAATAAAATAAAAGTCAATAAAATCATCAGTCTATCTCAATCTCATGATCTAACTACCTCTTGCCACGTGACCAATGCTTCTCTTAATAGGTACTCCCTCCCAATTAAGTATTAACTCGGTTAATTCAACATCTTAAAAATTAATATTGACAAGATTATAGTTAAATAATTCTTTTCTACTTAATTAAATTTTTATAGAATTCAACTTAGTTGAAATTTCCATAAATTTTATCGACATGAGCTTTTTAATATTTATCAATTTTCACTAGCTTTTTAGAACTTTAGCAAAAAAAAAATGTAAAAATCACTGAATTTCTGAAAATTACTACAAAATTACACTATTGTTTCACAAAAAAATTGAAAAATTCCACAAATATCTACCTGAAGAGCTGAAATTTCAACAAAATTAATGAAAAAATCCAAAATAGAAACCATTACTTACCTAATTTCTATCAAATCTCTATACTCGAATACGAGACCTCCTCTTAACAATTGAGATGACAATCTTATAAATCACCAACACATTTTATTATTGGAAATTTCCAACTGGTGTCCTCAAGCTTTGCACTTTTTCGGCTAATATCCAATTATTAAACTAGTTTCCAACTGGTGTTTTAATTTCTTACCGTGATCTAAACGATTACCAAACCGAATTGAAAACCAAACAAACACTAAGACAACCTTTGTTTTATCCACTACCATACAAACATCCACCATTCCACTTGTAAGTTATGTCCCCCCTCCAAATCTAATGTCCTCATAAATTTATGTCTGATTTGTATAAAATTAATACTACAACACATAATGATCTCATACTATAAATTAGTAATCACATAAAAAATATTTTCCCTCCATCACATTCATTCAACCCTCTACATATATACATCTCCCTATATATATATAACACACCTACCATTTCCTGGATTTTCTCCACCTACCCTTTTCTCCATTCTATTACTTGATCTAGGTTAGTTAGTTACTAAGTTAGTTACTTACTTAATCTCTCTACTTACAGTTTTATCATAAAATTTAAATTTTTATTCATTTTCATGGTTTTCATTGGTTTATTTTCAATTGGGTACTTACATAATTGCATGATGTTGATCTCAGATCTAGAGCTTAGTTGTTGTGTAAATGTGGTTGGTTTATGCATTTATGAAATGGGTTTGTTGTTCAATTTGGTGGGTAAGTTTAATTCAAGGTAGTTGGAGATCTGGACATGTGTTGGTTCACCTACATTGGTTTTGAGTGTTAGTTGGTGTGTCTTATCAGTTGTTAATGATTTGATGTCATTTGTAGTGCTATTTTTGATGGTATTATCTAGCTGATTGTGAGCTTTTGGTGGAATTTGTATGATCATTTGAGTTGAAGAATTTGGTGAGTATGTATTTTCTATGATCATGATCATGTAGTAGTTGTTTACTATAGCAAGATTAATTCTTTATAGAGCTTCTGGTTGAATGTGTATGATCATTTGATATATGTAATCACTTGTGTTTGGTGCACATTTGAGAGTAGTTTTGCTATGATCATGATCATGTAGAAATATTTTACTTAGGCAAGATTGATTCTTTATGTATGGATTCCTGTGATTTGTACTTTTTTGATGCCATCTCCTAGCTAATCTGTAAGCTTTTGGTAGAATTTTTATGATCATTTGAGATTTTGTAGTCAGTTGTGTTTGGCGCACATTTGTACTACTATTTTTTATACCATCCCTAGCTGATTTGTAAGATTTTGGTAGAATTTTGTGTATGCTTTTATAATCAGTTGTGTTTGGTGCACATTTGTGAGTGTGCTTTTACTATGATCATGTAGTAATATTTTACTTTTGCAAGATTGGTTCTTTATAGAGCTTCTGGTTGAATTTGTATGATCATTTGAGTTTTTGTTGTCACTTGTGTTTGGTTCACATTTATGAGTATGCTTTAGCTATGATCATGGTCATGTAGTGATAGTTTACTGTAGCCAGATTGATTCTTTATATATGCATTCCTGTTATTTGTACTCTTTGATACCATCTGCTGGCTAGTTTGTAAGCTTCTGGTAGAATCTGTATGATCATTTGAGTTTTTTTGTAAACAGTTGTGTTTGGCGCACATTTGTGAGTATGGTTTTGCTATGATCATGGTCATGTAATAATAGTATACTTTAGCAAGATTGGTTATTTATATATGCTTTCCTAGTTTCCTGTCATTTGTACTTTTTTGATACCATCTCCTAGCTAATTTTTAAGCTTCTGGTAGATTTGGTGTGATCATTTGAGTTTTTGTAGTCAGTTGTGTTTGGTGGATATTTGTGAGTGTGCTTTTGATATGATCATGATCATGTAGTAATAGTATACTTTAGCAAGATTGGTTCTTTATGTACGCATTCATGTACTAGCTTAGAAATATTTGGTGGGTTCTTCTTAAGATTCATGGTTTTGTTTTTAAGTGTGCTTTAATGATGATTTGCTCATTTGCAGTCACTAAAGTTCTGTTCTTTGATCATCCTTTTGATGGTTCTTTCACTTATGAGATTGAGCTATTTGGAATGTTCTTTCCTGGATAAAAATTAAAAAAGGATATAAAATACAAGTGTTACTAGTCTCAATTTGAATGATTACTTTTTTAATAAAATAATGTATCTGAGGAGGTCATTGCATAAGATTGTTGAGAGTGATGTTTTCTTCTTATAGGGAGTGGACAATTGTTATTGTGGCATGTGAAAGTAGAAAGTGATGTTAAGTTTTGATGCTTCTGTATGCTGTCTTATTAGACAATTAGGAAACTTGTTCCCGTTCTCGCAACAGTAGGTCGCATTATCTGTTACATCAATAAAAGATCTGATGATATTTGGTTGTATGTTATATAAATGTCTTGTGCTTTTTGCATATGTAATGTTGTGCTTTGTATTCAGTCGGATCAATGTGTTAACGACTGTCCTTTCTTTTACAGGTCTTGTTGAATCTACACCATGGCCACGGGACAGCTGTTCTCCAAGACTACTCAAGCATTGTTCTACAATTACAAACAACTTCCCATTCAGCGGATGCTTGATTTTGATTTCCTTTGCGGTATGTGCTGTTGTTCTTTCTTCTTTGTTCCTTTGGTCTATGGGAGGAGGAAGCTGATCTGTGTACGTGTGTTCTAATGTTTTTATTTTATTTCTTGTATACAGGAAGAGAGACACCATCAGTTGCTGGAATCATTAATCCTGGTTCTGAGGGATTTCAGAAATTGTTTTTCGGTCAGGAAGAAATTGCCATCCCAGTCCATTCCACGTATGTATCGTTGACACTGAAATATTTATTCCTATTGGGAACTTAACAGTAGAGAATTTGAATCTGTATATGATTCTTTGTGCCTGTGAGACCAGAACAGTACTGCTGATTGTTCATGATCATAGTCCTTGCAAAGTATTGTTGATTGAAGAAGGTTTTGCAGTTACATGTACAATATGCAGAGCGTGTGTAGAAGGGCTTTATGGTGAAACATCTTTGAGGACAAGACTTTCTTTAGGTGTTATAGATTTTATGAATTATACTTCAACTTTATGTTGGTTAAAAGATCACTCTTTACCTGTTACACTGCATTATAAACATAGCCCTTTAGGCTTCACTGTGTATGCTCGTCGTACATAATAACACAGCGCCATTTCAGGAAGGGTTTTTTGGAGAAAATTTTTCAAAGGGAAAACTTCCTTCACGTTTTCTAGAACTGGTCAAATTTGCGTTAATTCTATCTGTGTATAATATACTAGTACATTCAGTTTCCTATTAGCTTTGCTGTCACATCCTCACTGTACATAATGTTGTTGGAAACTCACTGTTACCTTTATCCAGGCTGCATGGTGAGTTTCTGAGCCTTATCTTGTTTGTCTCATCAGAAACTTAGATTTCGGACTTAGATCTTAGAACGAAAGAGTGGTTGGCTCCTAAACTTGGATCCTAGGTATATGGATTGGTGAACTGCAGTTGTTGAACCACATGGGTTTGAACTGTTAGACTTGTCCATTCCATGAATCTGTACTGTGCTGTGCTCATGCAGTGGGCGTATTAGCGTTTTGGTTTACATGTGAGTGATTGAAATTTTCTTTTTGTTACCTGATTTTGCTTTCCCCTTTTGCAGCATAGAAGCAGCATGTGCCGCGCATCCCACTGCTGATGTCTTTATCAACTTTGCTTCATTTAGAAGGTTAATTCCTTTCTGTGTGTCAGAATTTTTATTGGATGTGTCAGATTTTTTTATTGGATATCTTTTATCGTTGTTAACTTTATTTAGAACTACAGTGCGGCTGCTTCTTCCATGTCGGCTTTAAAACAGCCAACAATCAGAGTGGTTGCTATAATAGCCGAAGGTGTTCCAGAGTCGGATACCAAGCAGTTAATTGGATATGCGCGGGCAAACAACAAGGTATATACATGATTTCTGGTCTCTTTAAGAATTTTTCTTTTCATCGTTCACTTTGTTATTTGTTCTCCATCACTCTTATATATTTTCTTTTAATCTGGGTGTTAAGGTTGTTATTGGTCCTGCTACTGTTGGAGGCATCCAAGCAGGAGCTTTCAAGATTGGTGACACTGCTGGAACTATTGACAACATTATCCAGTGCAAGCTTTACAGGCCTGGATCTGTAGGCTTTGTCTCAAAGTCTGTAAGTGACTTTAATTGGTATAGTTTGCATGCTACCTTATGTTGTTGATGGGTGGTACACTTTTTTGTTGGCCAAAATTTCAATCTAAATGTCTGTATTCAATTTCAACCACTGCAGGGTGGCATGTCTAATGAGTTGTATAACTCAATTGCTCGTGTGACAGATGGAATATATGAGGGTATGGTATTCTCCAACCAAAATAGTGATAGTTTTTATTAGTTTAATTTCTCATTTAACAATTTTTAAAACATTTCTTTAATATTTATTAGGTATTGCCATTGGAGGAGATGTCTTTCCTGGATCAACTCTCTCAGATCATGTGTTGAGGTTCAACAACATCCCACAGGTATCTAATGTCTTTCATAGGCCTGATAGTTTTTCCTAAATATAAAGAGTTACAGTTGGTGCTATCCGCTACATTTGTTTAAGAGCTATGCATGTGCCTGGATTTTGGATAAACTCATGCCTGCTGTGTTCAGCATATGGAACTGTAAAATACTGATCCATCATCCAACCAATACCTGACAAAAACAGTTTACTATGGAGCTCATCGACTATTCCTACGAGAGTCTTGACAAACTTAAGCTTAAGTTATGCACGTTTTTCTTCACCAAATTAATTAGTTGGGTATATAGTGTGAACTTTGGTTCGGAAGTCTTGCTGCATCCTCTCACATATATTAGGGTGTCTACATATTTATTGTGCATTTTAGGGCTTTTTGCTGTTATTTTTTTTTTTTTTTAAAACCTGCTTATCACATGCCATGCAGGTCAAGATGATGGTTGTGCTAGGAGAATTGGGTGGACGAGATGAATACTCCCTTGTTGAAGCCCTTAAGCAGGGGAGAATTAATAAACCAGTGGTTGCTTGGGTCAGTGGAACCTGTGCAAGGCTCTTTAAATCCGAAGTGCAATTTGGGCATGCTGTGAGTTTCTATTTGGAACATTAAACTTATTATAGAAGCCTTTGTGTAAGTGAAGAAAGAGACCAATGCTTGATATGTTTTTTGTTTAACTTAGGGTGCAAAAAGTGGTGGTGAAATGGAGTCTGCCCAAGCAAAAAATCAAGCACTGAGAGATGCTGGAGCTGTTGTTCCTGACTCTTACGAAGCATTTGAAGGGGCTATTAAGCAGACTTTCGAGAAACTGGTATGACTTTCAGTAACTGGTGCCCCCCCCCCCCCCTTTTTTTTTTTCTGGTACGTCCATCTTCCTGGTTTATACGTACTTATTAGGCCTGCTGTCTTTTTGGTAGGCTGAAGAGGGGAACATTCCACCAGTGAAAGAAATCACCCCTCCACAAATACCTGAGGATCTTAGCTCAGCAATTAAGAGTGGGAAAGTCCGTGCTCCAACTCATATCATCTCAACCATCTCTGATGACAGAGGTGTGTGATATAACTTGTTAAGTCTTCACCAAGGATGGAAATTTGTAATGGTTTGCTAAAACCTTAACTCTTTGAGCCCTGGTTATGTATGAAATATCTGTTTCCTTTCTCAGGTGAGGAACCTTGCTACGCTGGCGTTCCCATGTCATCCATTGTTGAGCAGGGGTTAGGTGTTGGTGATGTTATTTCTCTGTTGTGGTTTAAGCGTAGTCTTCCTCGTTACTGTTCGCAATTTATTGAGGTTAGTGTACAGGAGTAGTTGTTATGTCACTGTTCTATTTTAACTCTGCTTTTCATTCCAATGCAAAAGTCGTTTACATCGCTTACTGGGATGTTGATTGCCTCAGATTTGTGTCATGCTCTGTGCCGACCATGGTCCATGTGTATCCGGTGCTCACAACACAATAGTAACAGCAAGAGCTGGAAAAGATCTCGTCTCCAGTCTGGTTTCAGGTAGATATTGTGTCCCTTGTAGAGGGTGTCTTGATAGGATTGAAGGTACTTTGAGCAAAAATGATGGCAGTCTCATGTACCATGGATTGACCTTGTAATACACTACTAGGTTTGCTTACTATTGGACCTCGATTTGGTGGAGCCGTTGATGATGCAGCTCGATACTTCAAGGACGCATTTGACCGGGTAAGTATTGTATGAATTAGTGGCTTACTTGAATATGTATTCATTCTTCACTCTGTTATGAGATTATTTTGTTTTTCCATAACAGAGTTTGACGCCGTATGAGTTCGTCGAGAGTATGAAGAAGAAGGGAATTCGTGTGCCAGGGATTGGGCACAGGTAGGAGCCTCGTTCATGGCTTTATCTGTTCTTAACTTCAGATCTACTTATGTATATAGCTACTTTATCCTCCACTAATTACTAATGAGTAACTTAATATTTGATATTTTCGCTTTTGTCTATATTCATGCTCAATGTTCGTGTCTACTGTCATAAGACTTGTCTAAAGTGTATGTTCTTAAACAGGATCAAGAGAGGGGACAACAGGGACAAGAGGGTAGAGTTGTTACAGAAATTTGCCCGCACACATTTTCCCTCTGTCAAATACATGGAGTATGCTGTTCAAGTTGAGAACTACACCCTTTCAAAGGCAAACAACTTGGTCCTTAATGTAGATGGTGCTATTGGGACACTCTTTTTGGATCTCTTATCTGGCAGTGGAATGTTCACAAAACAAGAGATTGACGAGATAGTTGAGATTGGTTATCTCAACGGGCTATTTGTGTTAGCACGTTCCATCGGTCTGATTGGGTAAGTTAACAGGACAATTTTGTATAATATAGCAATGAGTATCAAATAATGCTGAGCATAATGCAACGCGGGCTTAGTGTCGTACTAGGGCCAGTTGTGTTGGTTAGTTTTACTTAGGTATCATTCACTTCCACAAACTGAAAAGGATTAGTCGACTTCGTTAGCTCATACATGCACTGATTCAGGTCTTAAAACTTTCTCTGAATACTGATGGAGTTGTTGGAATGCAGGCACACTTTTGACCAGAAGAGATTGAAGCAGCCACTTTACCGCCACCCATGGGAGGATGTCCTTTACACCAAGTGAGATGGTTCTTGATGGCAGGCTGGACGCCGACCTGCTCTCTACAAGCATTCTTTTTCACCTTCTCTTCTCCCCCCTCTTTTCTTCCATTCCTAATCAATTTGGGTTTGCAATTTTTTTATTTTTTTTTCGGGAGATTAGTATGATTAGCATTCAATTCTCAAAATTAGTGTTGTATGTACTGATTGTTCACTCATCGTCTCTTTTGGACCTTTACTTGTAAGCCTTGCGGGATACGTGGGTTCTGAGCCACTTCTATGTTCACTTCAATAGAATCCAGTAAAGGAGAAGCATCGTCAAAGTTTTTGTAACTTTTCACTTGTGGTCTATGGAAATGCCGAGCTTTGGCAAATAATTCTGACTTGTTAGAAGTCCATGATGAGTTACATGCTTAAAACATCAAAAATTCAAAATTCAAGCATGAAACGCTACACTTGAAATGTAAGACACTAAAAATACAGCAACGTGAAACTTTATCAGGAAAGAATGTTGTCCTTTATGTGACTTATATTTAGACTACATCAAATGGTAAAAACAACAGTGGGATAAAAATAATTAGCGCATGCGGAGCTTACTACACTAGAACTATATATAGAGTTTTAAAAAATAAAACACTAGAACTTTATAAAGCGTTTGAAAAATAAAAACATTCTATGACGTAATTTGCCTTTTCGAAGCATTTTTACAATTATCACCTTGATTATGCGCACATATACAAGACAAAAAAATTTCTTACCCTTTTTTACATGTACAACTCATTTAAAAATTCATGTGATTATGATTTATGAGAAAAGAATTAGCGTAAATGATTAGAGCTTTCTTATCCCAATTATAACTTTGGGGGTTCGATTTTTATTAGCGATTTTGTGCGCATATTTATGACCCAAAAAAATCCCTGTGATTATAAACCGTGCCTACTCACGCTAATTATTTGAATTTTCGTGTGTCACTAGTGTAGACAGATATTTATCACAGAACTTCCAAAAAATGGAAGTATGGGGCGATTTGGACATGCATGCAAGTACTTTAGTGTTATTAGAATTCCTGTAGTGTAAAGAGCACAGAGTTTCGTCGATGCTGAAGGAATCTAACTAATGATCAGCATGATTTTGGACCGTTATGTTGTAAGGACATGTCTTCAGTCATCATGTAACTATGTCGTGGTTGACCACATAAGTGACAGCTTCACGTGGTATTTAAAAGAGTTTTGTTTAAATTCACGTGGGATGTAGACCAGTTTTTGTACCTATTTCACGTGGAAGAATACTTACACTTAATCCCTTCCCTACCGTGGAGTCTTTTCCATCGCAACTTTGTTCTTAATAATTTATGTGAAGTCAATTTTCACTGACTATAGGCTAACACTAACCAATGGGACCATATTGCAAAGTGAAGCAGATAGTTAAAGACTTAAAGTTGGTTAAAGACTTAAAGTTGGTGGGAATTGGCATACTGTCGCACACTTTGAACCCGCCCTTTTCTTTCCATCTAACAAACCAAACCATGCACCATATCAACACCCGTGCAACCAGATTAAATGACTGTTGATTGGTGGTGGCTGAGGAGAGTAACTTAGATGGTAATATGTGGATGAGTTGATAAAGTGATGGCTTCGGAAAGTAAAGGATCACAGTCTCACACACATGTGCACAACCCATCTGATTCGATGAGCAGAGCCATTGCACAGTATACTATTGATGCACGTTTGCATGCAGTGTTTGAGCAATCTGGTGAGTCAGGTAAGTCTTTTGACTATGGACAGTCTGTTAGAACCAATTCTGCTACACAGTCAGTACCTGAACAACAGATTACTGCATACTTGTCTAAAATTCAAAGGGGTGGTCTTATTCAGCCTTTTGGGTGTATGATTGCTATTGATGAATCTAGTTTAAGGATTATTGCATATAGTGAAAATGCCAGAGAAATGTTGGGTTTGAACCCTCATACTGTGCCAATTCTTGAGGTAGGAAAGCCTGAGATTTTGACAGTTGGAATTGATGTCAGAACACTTTTCATGCCTTCAAGTGCTATTCTGTTGGAGAAGGCATTTGGGGCAAGGGAGATCACCCTTTTGAATCCTGTTTGGATTCATTCTAAGGCTACTGGGAAACCCTTTTATGCAATTTTGCACAGGATTGATGTAGGAATAGTTATTGATTTGGAGCCTGCTAGGACTGAGGACCCTGCGTTGTCGATTGCTGGGGCGGTTCAGTCTCAAAAGCTTGCTGTGAGGGCAATTTCACATTTGCAGTCTTTGCCTGGTGGGGATGTTAAGTTGTTGTGTGATACTGTGGTGGAGAGTGTGAGGCAGCTTACCGGGTATGATAGGGTTATGGTGTATAAGTTTCATGAGGATGAGCACGGGGAGGTTGTGTCTGAAAGTAAGCGGCCGGATTTGGAGCCCTATATTGGGTTGCATTATCCTGCCACTGATATACCTCAGGCGTCAAGGTTTTTGTTTAAGCAAAACCGGGTTAGGATGATAGTGGATTGTCATGCTAAATCTGTTCATGTGGTTCAAGATGAGAGGCTACAACAACCTCTTTGCTTAGTTGGTTCCACACTTAGGGCTCCTCATGGTTGCCATTCTCAGTATATGGCTAATATGGGCTCAATTGCTTCCTTAGTTATGGCAGTGATTATCAATGGGAGTGATGATGAAGGTGGCACTGGTGGTAGGAATACAATGAGGCTATGGGGTTTGGTTGTATGTCATCACACTTCTGCTCGGTCTATTCCTTTTCCTCTTCGTTATGCTTGTGAGTTCTTAATGCAGGCATTTGGGCTTCAACTGAATATGGAGTTGCAGTTGGCGGGACAAGTGTTAGAGAAACGTGTTTTGAGGACTCAAACCCTGTTGTGTGATATGATCCTCCGAGATTCTCCAACTGGAATTGTGACTCAAAACCCTAGTATCATGGATCTAGTGAAGTGTGATGGTGCAGCACTTTTGTTCCAGGACAAGTATTATCCATTGGGTGTGACCCCGACCGAAACCCAGATAAAGGATATCGTGCAGTGGTTGTTGACTAATCATGGAGACTCAACTGGTCTGAGCACGGATAGTTTGGCTGATGCAGGTTACCCTGGGGCTCTGGGATTGGCTGATGCAGTTTGTGGCATGGCTGTAGCTTATATTACTCAAAAGGATTTCCTCTTTTGGTTTAGATCACACACCGCGAAAGAAATAAAGTGGGGTGGTGCAAAACATCATCCTGAGGACAAGGATGATGTGCAAAGGATGCATCCACGCTCGTCTTTTAAAGCCTTTTTGGAAGTTGTCAAAAGCAGGAGTGTGCCTTGGGATACTGCAGAGATGGATGCCATACATTCTTTGCAGCTTATATTGCGGGACTCATTTAAGAATGCGGAGGCTGCCAATTCCAAGGCTGTTGTGCGTACTCAGGATGGAGATATAGAGATGCAAGGGATAAATGAGCTAAGTTCAGTTGCAAAAGAGATGGTTAGGTTGATTGAAACTGCTACAGCACCAATTTTTGCTGTTAATGTTGAGGGATGTATTAATGGGTGGAACGCGAAGATTGCAGAGTTGACTGGCCTTTCTGTGGAGGAAGCCATGGGGAAATCCTTAGTTCACGACCTTGCTTATAAGGAATCTGAAACAGTCGTTACAGAGCTTCTTCATCATGCTTTAAGAGGTACGTTGCTTGCCCCCAACATTCTTGTCACAGATGTAAAATAGAAGTTGTGGATTGGCAGGTTGTTTTTATATATGACAACCTTTAAAATGAGACTTGGCAGGTTGCTAAGCACCATCCCTTTTTTTATGTTATTCCTGGATGTTAGTGCCTCTGGATCCTGATAGTAGTATTGATAGGTTATGCAGAGCACCAATGGTTGGGGGAGGGGGTTCTGAGATGAGAACAGGAGAGGGCAAATATGAGGGAATTTTTGCTCATTAATATGAAACCAATGTGTTGTTACTTGTGAGTTGAGTTGCTGCTTTTTTCCTAATGATGGACCAACAAAACATATTAACCATGTAGAATAGGAAGATAAACATTTTTATCAGATGTCTTCGAAGAGACGGATAGGAAGACAACATATATCAACTCCAATGAAATTTATAGGATCAAGTAACCTGATGTTTAGGAAATATTTTCTTATTCTCTAATTATATGTAGTACATCAATAGGAAATGTAATCAAAGAAGGTGAAAGAATTACAAGTGTAGTTTGCTTCAGTGTAGAGCTCCGTTGAAGTAATTTATGCTCAACTTTCACTTTGTGGTGTGTTGCTGATCCAAGTCTTATTCTATGGCATGTTAGATTCTTATAGCTTAAACTATATTCTTCATTAAGTAAGACTTGACCACTATGCAATCTCTTATTTTTGGTACTTCATACAGGTGAAGAAGATAAGAACGTGGAGATGAAGTTGAAGACGTTTGGCTCAGAGCAGCACACAAAAGCTGTTTATGTAGTGGTCAATGCTTGCTCCAGCAAAGACTACACAAACAACATAGTTGGTGTATGTTTTATTGCCCAAGATGTTACTGGGCAGAAAGTTGTAATGGATAAATTCATCAATATACAGGGTGATTATAAGGCTATTGTTCATAGCCCAAATCCTCTAATTCCCCCTATATTTGCCTCAGATGAGAATACATGTTGCACTGAGTGGAACACTGCCATGGAGAACCTTACTGGCTGGAGAAAAGAAGATGTCGTAGGAAAAGTGCTGGTAGGAGAGATTTTTGGTGCTTTTTGCCGACTAAAGGGTCAAGATGCGTTGACCAAATTCATGATTGTTTTGCATAGTGCAATTGGAGGCCAGGATTCTGACAAATTTCCATTTTCTTTCTATGATCGCAATGGAAAATTTGTGCAAGGCCTCTTGACTGCTAATAAAAGAGCTAACATGAACGGCCACATCATTGGGGCCTTTTGCTTCTTGCAGATAGCTAGTCCTGACTTGCAACAAGCGCTACTAGTCCAGAGACAACAGGAGAAACTATGCTTTGAAAGGATGAAGGAATTGGCTTATCTTTGTCAAGCAATAAAAAATCCATTAAATGGGATACGTTTTGCTAACTCACTTTTGGAAGCTACGGATTTGAGTGAAGATCAGAAGCAATTTATTGAGACTAGTAGTGCTTGTGAGATACAGATTCGGAAGATTTTAGGAGATATTCACATGGAAAACGTTGATGATGGGTAAGTTCTGTGTGATTTTGGTTCTATAATTGGATGGTCAATTTCAAGATATCTGATAACCTTTCGTTTGCCTGTTTTAGGGTACACATCTGTAAGTTTTTTTAGATCTCAATAATAATTGGAAACACCCTCCCTGTAACACAAGGGGTAAGGTTGCGTAAACACCTAACCTACTTGGCCGGGAGTCTCTTTGTTGGCATTGGGCTGTTGTTGCTAATGTTGTTATCATTGCTTGTCTAAGATCATGTTGTCGAAATCATAGATCTTATAAGAATCTTAATTTTTGTGATATCAGTCTACTTCTTAAGTAATGCTCTGGAAGGGCCTTCAAGTATGCTATTCTCATATTTTGGCTCCAATGGACTTTCTTGATTGTTACATTTTATATTACCTGGGTGATTGTCTCTTCACATTCTAGTGTATTTCAAATACTCAACTTCCATTTTAAATTTCCAGACTCCACTTTTTGGTAGTTTTTGATGAGTGATTTCATTTTCATGTTTAGCTCTTTGGAGCTGGAGAAGGGTGAGTTTATGCTGGGAAGTGTCATAAATGCTGTTGTCAGCCAAGTCATGATATTACTGCGGGAAAGAGGCTTACAGTTGATCAGGGATATTCCAGAAGAAATTAAAACTCTGGCAGTCCGTGGTGACCAAGTCAGAGTGCAACAGATACTGGCAGAATTCTTGGTGAATATGGTTCGTTATGCTCCATCTCCTGATGGCTGGGTGGAGATTCATGTTCTGCCGAGACTGAAGCAGATACGTGATGGAGAAAACGTCGTTTACATTGAGTTCAGGTATGCTTTGTCTTTATTCGCTTTCTTACATGCTAGAACACTATCTTCTTGTGAGACTCCATGAAATATGGTCTTTTGCGGTTTCTCTTTTTCTTTAGCTTCATGTTCGTTCAGACTTTCAGTATGTAAAGGTCGATGTCATTTGTTTCGCACATATACTGGAAGACGTGTTGCCGACAACTTGACATAAACTAGAATCTGGTTAGAAAATTTCTATTCCTTTTACCCTATGATAGTTGGAAACTACTGCATGTTATCTAATCAAGGATTTGTTCAAATTTAAAACCTTTTTACTACTCATATTTCAAAATCAAGCTCGCTCTCGATGTAGATGGCGCTGCAAGTGTCCTTTTCCTCTGATTTTGGCATGAGATAAACATGTAAGCACAAGATCTCTCAGTTTCCCCTAAATCTTTTAAAAATTATAGCATGTTTTGCTGCATTTTTGTAGATTCATGCAATTATTATACCATCACCTGAAAGTAGCTTTAGATGGTTGGACTTGTGATTGCAAGGCTGAATTACGACAGCTTATAGAAATAGCAAACAACAGTCCCGTAAGACATATGATGTTGGTCCATTGTAACTTGAAACTGAAAGATTGTCCAATAATAGCTATTTCAGCTCTGAGGAACATGGACAGATTTTTATCATTCATCTCATCCTTAATTAGCTATTTCAGTTCTGTAAAGCATCTTCCAGGATTTTTAGCTTTAGTAATGACAGCTTTAGGAACACCTTGCCAAGTTACTTGTGGTGCTTTAAGAAAAGCTTCGAGAAGTTTTGCTTCATCTGCATGACTGCATCTGAAAGTACTCTTGGAGTTTAATTAAGCAATCTTCATCTCTATTTAAGCAACTGAGCATTCAGCAACAATTAACTTCACTGTTGACATGAACACTTATATGTCTTTTGCTTAAGATTTAGACTTGACAAAGTCAAAACTTAAGTCAGAAGTAAGGAATGAGGATAAACAACTTAGTATAGTAGGATCAGTTATTACTTTAGCTTGTAGGAAAGGTCTATGTCAAGTTAGCATTTTGAGTACTGGTTGCTATGAGCTTTAAATCTTTTTGATTCCTTATTTCTTTTCTTCCCTTGTCTTTTCCTTTTCTTTTTTTTTTTTTTTATTTAAGTGATGGAGCTGTGTCTGGATAAATAACAATAAGGCAGATGGGCATACAACAAACCTTGAATCTGTTAAGGTCCTATATTTTCTTTTTGTCCTTCTGTCGAAGATGATCTAGAATTGGCTCAATTACGTTTATTAGAAGTGTTTAGGATGTGACCGTCTTTTTCCTATTTTAGAGAAAAGGTTATTCTTCTCTTACATTTTTGTTTTTTGCATGTCAAGAAGTGTGGAATGGTGAACCCACTCTCTGTGTTTAATCTTGTCTTTGTTAGTGTATTGTACTACTATAAACTCTTCTGTTGCTAAGCCTAAAAACCATCATCATGATGGGGTTTTGGTTATATTTATGATATGAAATGATTCTTTTATGTTTTCAAGTGTGGCGAATGTAGTTAAATCTTGCCTCATTGGAAACAAGAGAAAGAGTCGAATTACCAGAGATTGTATACCCTCGTTGAAAATTTGTTGTTGGAACGTATGGCAACTAACTAGTATCTTGTTAAGAAAGTGGTCAATTATTTGAAGTACTATTATTCCATTGGACGATATCTGAAAGTGACCATTTTGTTGTAAGGAAATCATGTTACTTCCACTTTTCTCTAGTCTCCCTTCTTGTGTTTTTCTCCTCCCTCCTTGTGGGGGTAAGCACGATAGGTCTAAATGCTTGTGTTGATATGTCATATCGTTGGGTGAAATGTCAAATGAGAAATGAAAAAGGAAAGTCTAAACGCTTCTGTTTCAGATTTTCTTAATTAGCTGAAGATGGAAAGCTTTTCTACTTGGCTCCCTCGCAGTGCTATCTAACTTGATTTCTCCTTTTCTTCATTGATAGGTTGGTTTGTCCTGGCGAAGGCCTTCCTCCTGATTTGGTTCAGGACATGTTCCACAACAGTAGATGGGCGACACAAGAAGGCCTCGGGCTCAGCATGTGCCGGAAGATTCTGAAGCTAATGAATGGGGAGGTTCAATACATTAGGGAATCAGAAAGAAGTTACTTCCTCATCATCCTTGAACTACCTATGCCTCGGAGAGGCTTAAAGGGCGTCGAGTAGTGTGGTTGTTTGAGAATCTGCCAAAATTCTCTAGGAAATTTTAGAACATCATCCTGGTATTGGGTGTTCCCCAAAGAGAGTAACTTTTAATCATTATCACCCTCTCCTACTCTCCTAGGAACTACGGAGTAGTCATCTACCAAATGGACATGCCACTAGAGACCCTCATCTGACCGTACGGGACACGAGGAAACATAGTCACGCCGCAGCGTTAACCTGCAACTTGAGCAACCTAAATTTTAGTCAGGCTGTATGTAGGATTCTTGTGGAGGCTTTTGGTGGTGCAAAAGCTGTATTTTGTACTACTACTAAATCTAGATGGAGTATTTAATCAGTGGCATATTCCGACCTGTAAGCATGGGTAAATAAATTATTGTATTGACGGTCCATAATCCATATGAAGCTCCAACAATAATTGAGAGTACTTATCTATGCCAGGGATTGTATCATGCTAGAGTGAACAATCACTATCCTCCAAAAATGTAATTAATCTAACTGAGGTGTGCTTGTTGCATCTTATATAATACACCATGATTGCTTTGTGTTGTCTAGTCTAATATAACAATTCTTCGTGTTAACAAGTGCTGATAAGGACTTCGTGCACCTTGGCTTTCATGATATTGTTAACTATTGATTAGTTGACTACCCTTTTGGGATAGCTTGTCCTCTTTGATTGTGTAAGGCTGCATATATTTTGATCTTCTTACAACTTATTACAATTATAAGGATAGTACTAGGTGATGTTGATCTAGATATTCTTTCTTGATCCTCTATATTTTGTTAGTTCTGATTTGGATATAGCGGATGTTATGGATGGTGTCTAGGTGCTGATCCCTCTGACCCAAGTTTGGCGAAATGATTGTTAAGGGAACTCTTAATTTATATTTCAGCCATTGACTTGGAATATTTAGGAGATTATCTCCATGACAGGTTCTCTATAGGTTCATGTCGTCAGTGATGGGTGATTGCATTATATTTTCATGCTAATTTTTTTATGGACGTCCATATTGTGCCAGAATTGCTTTGAAATGCATCAATTGTAGATATTATTACAAAGTCTATAAATATAGTTAAGATAAGAGAGTGTCTATATCCACACTCAATGTGATTCTGTTATTTAAAGAAAGAAAAGAAAGCAAAACCGAACAATTGCCACAATCTCTGTATAAGGAACCAATATTTGTCACTAATGGAAAGATAAGAGGGGAAACTTCACACATTGCTACAATACTACTACAAGGAGTATGAAATTTAGTAGACCTAGAAGGGAAAAAAATATGATAAGCAAGTTGCTTTTGAGATATTTTCTCTTTAATTGTTTATTTTATAAGTCAATAATAAAATTCTCTATCGTAACAAACACTTTATAATAATAATAGTAGTAATAATAATAATAACAATAACATTAAAAACAATTTTATGAGCTTTTATAAACTTTCTGTAATTTTTCCAGAACTTTTCTGAACTTTTGGTATTATTCTGAATTTTTCTGAAAATAAAATAAAAGCAGTGTAGAGAACAGGCCCATAACCCGACACAACCAAACCGAATTGATCCATATCGAAATAAATCAACTCATACTTTAACAGACCAATCTGATTGCCATGTTCGATACTTTCTCCGATCCATTCCATTGAGTTCTACATATATTTCAAATGGCGGTGTTCTATTCCTTTCTAAACATTTCCTTGATATAGATGATGTGGTCAACTTGGATAACAACTTACATAAAGTATAATTTTCTCTTCCTTATACCTTTTTTTTTCTTAAACCAAATTCTGATAAGTTAATGGTCCAAGAGTGATTACTTTTGTTAAAAGATATAAAATTATGATTATTGGATTTTTGTTTAGCATCACCTTTTATATAAATGTATATTTATAATTTTACTAATTATTTTTATGATTTATTTAAACAGTGTTAAAAAAGCAAACAAAAACTCTTGTATGATACCGTTTAACCGTAACTACTTTTGTTCCGTAAAAAAATGGTAGAATTAAACAATATCATACAAGAGTTTCCGCTTGCTTTTTAATTTTGTTTAAGGTCATACTTTGGCCATTAATAACTCGAAAAAAAAAATAGACGAAATCGACCAATTGGTTGCCAACTCTACTTAAACTAATGTTTCCTCCTCCCTCTTCAAGTCACTTTCATCCCTTTTATACCCTTTCAAAATTTAAACGAAATGTGTGAGATTGGTAAATAAGTTTTCGATATAAGATACTTAATAAATCTCATTGGAGGCTGAATTTTTAATCCTAAATATCAGCACCCCTAGTAATAAATCACTCATATCCCCAATTCTCTCTCAACTCCCTAAGAGAAATGATTTTTACACTACTCTTGTTAATTTTTACACTCCGCATGTGAGAGGAATAAAAAATTGCACAAAAATATACGCTCTTACATGTGAGTGACTAGTGGGAGTATAAAAATAACTCGTGGAAGTGTAAAAATCAGCTCCCACTCCTTCCCTTCTACAAGACTACAACTCCGTCAAAACAAACTAGCCGTAAAAATAAAAAAGATAATAAAAAAAAAAAAACGAAGTAGGAAAAACAAAAATAGAAAGAGAGTAGAAAAAGAAGCAACTCAACTACTCAAACAAGGGAGTTCGCTTAGCTTAACTTAGCTTAGCTTAGCTTAGCTTATCTTATTGACTATCGAGTAATATTGACTTTCCTGTCTGTCTGTCTGTCTGTCTGTCTAGTGTGTGTGTGTCTGTGTCCACCCCACGTGAAATTGCGAGTCATTCCTCCTTGGCTCCTTAAGAAACTCTCATTTCTTTCTATCCGGATACCCGCACCCCAGTTTCCACTATGGACACTCCCCCGGCGGAGGAACTCCTTAAAAAGATCCAAACCCTCGAAGCCGGCCACGCCACCCTCCGCGACGAGATGTCCAAACTCATGCTCTCCGGCAACCTCCACCGCCGCCGCGCCCACTCCGTCTCCCCCCAACGCCCCTCCCGCCTCCCCCCTCCCCACCACCGCCCCGCCCATGATGAAGGTGGGCCCCTCTGGAACAAGGGCTCCATCTCCTTCTCCTCCTCCTCCTCCTCCTC
>CAAKMY010035260.1:3449-17405 GCA_901111285.1 Corrigiola litoralis | reverse complement strand
AGGAAGACTCTATAATTGGTCATGTCCGACAAAGTGTTCCCAACAGTTTGCCTATGTAATCGACTAATCATCCTATGATTCTATGACTTATGAACTAGTCATCAATCGACTTACAATCTAGTTATTAGAGTCGTCACCTCTTATATAACTAGGGACACATATTCTAATAATCTTGTTCACTTAATAGAGTTCAAAATCGTCACACTGTCTATTAAGAATTAATAGAATATCAATGCCGTTCTAAAACATAATAGTAATGAATAGCAAAATGATGAATGTTGTTATTGTTATGAAAAAAAGTTATGTTTTAGAGAGAGAAATGTAGAGAGAGAATGAGAGCATTTCTCTATCAACACCCTTTCTAGCTTGTTGCTTCTACTCAACAATGGCGGCAACGCGATCTAGAGGCTGACCCCCTCCATCTCAAGATTCTATTCCCACCTCAGGTGATGTTATTCCTTCATCATCCAAGCTTGTTGCCCATGTTTTCTCAAATTTTGTTAAGCATGCTTTGTCTACAAATTCTAAGAATTCTTATGTTGCTAGTGTTGTAGCTAGTAGTGATGTTGGAATTGTAGAAAAAGAAAAGGGTCTTGGAAATTCTGATGATTTGGTACCTGTTTCTATGACTACTAGTGCGACCTCTATTGAAACACCCCCTAATAATTCTGCTGAATTACCCTTTGTTAGACTTATTGAACCTTCTGCTAAGACTGCTGAGATTATTTCTAAGGCTTCTAAGGGTATGGGTGGCTTTGTTAAGAAGAATTCTCGTGGTGACATGGGTATGAAATTATTATTTAGGGTTGATTCTCTTAAGGAACAGCATGTTGTCATTAATATGGCTGAAATTGAAGATAATATGAAACTCTGGAATTATACTCTAGTAGGTCAGGTTTTGGGTATTAAGAATGCCCAAATTATCTGAGATTGAGGAATATGTTGCAAAACTCTGGAGCATTAAGCCTCGTGTTCAATACTTCAAAAAGGGATGGTTTGTATTTCGTTTCAAGTCCACCGAAAACATGGATGTCATTATCAGAGGTGGTCAATGGATGTATAAGGGTTACCCTCTTATGTTGCGCATTTGGACACCTGATTTTAGCACTGAGCTTGACAGAATTTCCAGTATGGGTCTTATTCCCAGGGCATGATCCTTTCCTCTGGTCTGATGTTGCCTTAAGTAAGATTGCTAGCAGGGTGGGAAAGCCACTTTTTACAAATCATACCACTTCCACTTAGGACAAGCTCCTGTTTGCTAGAGTTATGATAGAGGTTGATCTTGCTAAGGAATTGGTTACTGATATACCAATTCAAACTCCCTTCGAAGGTCTGAATTTACAAAGGGTTGATTATGAGTGGTTATCAGACTATTGTGCATGTTGTGGAAAGTTGGGACATGTTGCTCTCAAGTGTAGGAAAAACAAACCTTATGTTGTTCCTACTCCTCATGCACCTGCTATCCCTGTTGCTTCTCCTCAAGATGATGTCGCAATAAAGGATTATGGTTTTCAAAATGTAGTTTAGAAGAAAAGCTCTCTGATAAAGCAAGATGTTGAAGAACTAAGATCTTCTAGTAATAGATTTCAGGCTTCGGTAAACAACCCTGCTGATGTTCATGAGCTGGATGGCTTCGTGCATAGCCAAGCTCAAGAAGTGCTGGATAATGCAGTTGAGGGTCTGGAAGATATTGCTGGTTTGGATACTCCATGGGTTAATAAAGGGGGTGATCCTCCTGATTCAACTCCATGATTCTATCGACATGGAACATAAGGGGTCAGAATGACCCCTTAAAGCAGCAAAAAGTGGTTGACTTCTTCAAGCTGTATAGTGTATATGTGTTGGGTATTTTATAAATTAGAATAAAAGAAAAAATATCAAAAAAGTGATTAATAAGAAGTTTAGGGGGTTTTCAGTTTGTTGCAATTATAACTTGCATTATAATGGCAGGGTTTGGCTCATCTGGAATAGTAGAGATATTAAGCTGGATGTTCTTCAAATTGCTGCTCAATTCATACACACTAGAATCACTTAAATCACAACTGGCACTACTTTAGTGTGTACCTTTGTCTATGCATCTAATGACTATGGTATTAGGCACCAGTTATGGGATTTCATGGGTTTGCAGGGTTGCTTGATTTCTGAGCCTTGGTTACTTGATGGGGATTTCAATGTTATCCTTAATGCTGTCGAGAAGGATAGTAAGCATGGAATTAATCAAGCTGATATGGAAGATTTTCAGACTACCACTATGAATGCTAGAGTTTTTGACTTGTCTTCAACTAGTTGTAAGTTCACTTGGACCAACAATCAAGATGCAGATCCTTCGTGGATTAAGCTGGATAGAGCTTTAGTCAATAATGCCTGGGTTGATAAATTCCAAGATTCATATAGTTATTTTCTCCATTCTGGTTTGTCTTATCATTCCCCCATTCTGATCCATTGGGGTTTGAATCAGGAAACCTAGAGTGTTTAGGTTTCTTAATTGTTAGTTCTCTGATCCTGAATTCTTGGAAATAATTACTAGGATCTGACTTTGGGAAATCATTACATAAACGTTTGTCTTATTAAAGAGTTTATAAGACATTTATGATTTTTGTTATTAAATCGAATATCTTTATTCCGTTTTGTAGTTTTTCGCATAATATGGAACCTTCCGATTAAGTCATAAGCAAAGACTCTTACTTACTAAGCCACCAAGCACAGTTAGGCCTATTATTACCTATGTCAACTTGTCATTTTCCAACAACTGTTGAGCCCACTAGTTTTTCTAACATCCTAAGCTTTAAACAACTCCTACTTATTAACACAATGGCAAACTATGAAAACAAGGTCATATGACCTTTGTAGAAGGCCAATTAGATTTCTTTCTTTCCCTGTCTCTCTCTCTCTTTGTTCTTTCCAGATATTATGGTTCCTCCTCCTCAAGTTTTTTGCTACATCGTCATCATCACCACCGCTACCTTTAATACTGACCATCTTAGCCACCACCCCTTTCACTAACTTTCTCCGTCAATTGTTATCTTTGCCTCCTACATGTTTGTTGGTGTTCTCATCTGATGTGCAATGTTGTGTTCTGCTGCCGAGGTAGGCCTGGATGTCCTCTTGTGCCGAGCTAGCTTGTCCGAGAAGTTTGTATGTTCTCCTTGCTTCTTTGGGAAGCTTTGTTCTTAATGTGTCGTGCAAGCGTTCGTTTCTGACGTGGCTTGTCCAGGCATAGCATTGGCGTGAAAGCATTTCTACCATTTGTTACTTTTAAGTATTTTATTTCTTATTTGTTTTATTTAGTTTAGCTTGTTAGATTTAGTTAGTTCCCTAGTCTGTATTGTCTTTTGCTTTGAAGGTTGTGTTTGTTATTGTCTTGAATGGGAGCTTATATTTTATCGGCTAGTCTTGGGAGAGATCGTCTGCTTTTCTCATAAAGGTAGACCGAGCCCATGCTCGCCCAACAAAGGCAATGTTTCTCTGATTTGGATTGAGCTTGTAAGTTACTTGTGTTGATTTAGCTTATAAAAAACTTATTTATATTTATGATTAAAGTAGACGGTCTTTTTCAGTTTTTTTTTAAATTTATTTTTAGTCTAGTTTTCTCTATTGGGTTTAGCGAGTACCTTACTTTGTAATTAGGATATAGGCGAGTGGCCGAGAGTGTCATCGGATGTTAGGTAGTCATGAAATCTCTTTTTCTTGTTTATTTTATGATCTCAAAGCGTTTGTAATCGTTTCATCCCGCGGACACGAATCAATTATGAATCAATTATGAATCTATGATCTTATAAAAAAAAATTAAAAAATAACAACCAAAATCGAGGCTCACTGGTAGATTCGAACCTTGTCCAAATGCAAGTTTGTTCCCTCCACACTTATCAGTTTAGTATCACCTTAAACCCTAAACACCATCTTCCCTAAAACCCTACTTCTCAACTTCTTCTCTTCCACTTCTCAACCCTTCAACAATGGCAAAATCAAAGTCCAATTCACAAGACATTGACAAAATCCAATCCGACGTGGCATCATTTGCTTCATCTCTAGGCTTAGCATCCTCTCTCCCTTCCTCCGGCTTCAACGACACCGATTTTCGGCCGAAAAAACCCCAAAAAACCAAACGACCCCCAAACAAAAATCCCCCAAAACCCATTTCAGATTACCCCAAATCAAATAATGGGTCCAATCCAAAATTTGATAAATCCAAGCTATTTAATAGAAATTCCCAAAAAACCCCAAAAAATGGTGGGTTTAATCAAAATTTTGATAACAGCACCAAACAATACCCTAACAAATTTTCGTCGAAACCCATTTCAGACAATCCTAAAAGAAATAATGGGTCCAATCCAGAATTTGATAAATCCAAGCCATTTAATAAATATCCTCAAAAAACCCAACAAAATGGTGGTTTTAATCAAAAAATTGATAAGGATATTAATAGTGGTAATAGGTGGAAGAATATGCCGAAGCTGCCGTTGGCGAAAGCGGGGGCGTTGGGGACGTGGCACGTGGACCAATCAGAGCTAGAGGAGAAGGTGATAGGGAAGAAGAAGGTGGAGATTGGGAATGTGGAGGAGTGGGGGAAGTTGGTGGAGGAGAAGAAGAGGTTTGGGGAGAGGTTGTTGGCGCAGTACTGTGTTGATTACGAGGGGTCCCGGGCGCAGAGTGGCGATATTAAGATGTTGTTTGCTACTCAGAAGTCTGGTACTGCTGCTGATAAGGTTTCGGCCTTTTCGGTTTTGGTTGGGGATAACCCCATTGCTAATATGAGGTCGCTGGACTCGCTTTTGGGTAATGCACTTTCGGTTGTTTTGTACTGCCTTTGTTCATGTTTGCATTTTGGGATTTAGATTGTTAATCGTTGTTTTGGTAGCTCAAATCAAAGTTAGAGCTAATATGAGGTGTCTCAGACTTGCTTTTGGGTAATTCACTTTCGGTTGTTTTGTGCTGCCTTAGTTTATGTTTAGCAATGCATTATGGGATTTAGGTTGAAATCGACAAATCGTAGTTTTTTATAGCTCAAACTAAAGTAAAAGCTAATATGAGGTCACTCGACTTGCTTTTGGGTATTGCACTTTGGGTAATTTTGTGCTCCCTTTGTTTATGTTTAGCATTATGGGATTTAGGTTGGTAATCGTAGTTTTCGTTGCTCAAATTTAAGTTAGCGCTAATATGAGGTTGCTCGAATCGCTTTTGTGTAATGCACTTTCGGTTGTTTTGTGCTGCCTTTGTTTATGTTTAGCATTTTGGGATTTAGGGTAGTAATTGTGGTTTTGGTAGCTCAAGTTAAAGTTACAGCTAGGTAGGTTATCATGTGTGGAAATTGAAGGTAAAGATGCTGGTTTTATTTGTGTTTGGTGGGTGTAAATGATCTTAAGGTTCAATTGGAAACATCCTTCTCTGTGTTATAGCAATGCACCATTGCACCTTACCCCGCTTTGGCGAGGGCCTCTTGTAGGCGCTGAGGTATTGATGTTGTTGTTGTTGCTGTAGCTTTGGGAATAATATGAATTTATGCATCAAGGATCAAGGTTATGTCAATTGTAGGGTGTAAATACCTAGCATGACTTTTTTGTGGCAGCTGCTCGCATGTCGGTAAATCATATGTGAAAAATGAAGTTGAATATGTTGCCTTTAGTTATGTTAGATTTGTCCAAATGATATGAAACTATGCATCAATGATGAAGGTCATGTCAGTTGTAGGGCAGAAGAGACTTGTCATGCTGTTTTTTATTCTCTGTCACTGATTTGGAAACCAGATTCTGTTATGGTTGGAAAGGTCTCTGCCCACGAGAGCCATTATTGAAGAAACAGTGACTTCTGACTAGAGGTTGCTAGATTCGTTTTTGGGTGAGGCCTTTGATGTTGATGTTGTAGTGGAAAGATGCGGCCTTTTAATTTGGTTATGTGGCGTTTTAGTATCTAGCTAATTGTTTTGTGTTTGGTTAGCGTAGTGTTTAGCTTATCCAGCTAATACTTTGGTGCAGAATGATCAATGTGGTTCAGTACTTCAGTGTATACCTGCTTCGGATATGCGTGTCTTGTTGCTCTAGATTTTTGAATGTCAAGTTCTAGTGGGACTTATCTATGGATTAACAATCACTGATCATTTTCATGGCAGTGGTAGGGTAGAAAAGACTTGTCATGGTTTTGTGTTACACCTGCAATGACTCTTGTTGATGATATACTCATTCGGGATTCAATTTGGCAACAGATTTCTCTGTTCCTTTTATGTTAAAGCTTGTTGTTTGATATCAGTTAGATATTTGTTGAAGGCTTCGGTGAAACACACAAGACCAATCAGCATGTACCAAATTTTAGTCAACTTGAATGTTTTTTTTGAGTTATCTATGTGTGCCGTGTTTATGAGTTCATAGTAATAGGTCTGCGTGTCTACTGTAGGAATGGTGACATCAAAGGTGGGAAAGCGTCATGCACTTACAGCCTTTGAAGCTCTAAAGGAGTTGTTTATACAAAGGTGTGCGTTTGGTTTTCTAGTGTCCTGAATCTTCTGCATGTCTAAACATATGATAAGCTTGACATAATTGGTTAACTGGGATGCTGTTGGTCTGTAAAACTTGACATAAATACTCTTTCTGTTACAGTCTCTTGCCTGACCGTAAATTGAAGACTCTCTTCCAGAGGCCCCTCAACCATCTTCCTGAAACAAAAGATGGCTACTCTCTTCTGCTACTATGGTATTGGGAGGACTGCTTGAAATCAAGGTAGTTTATCTCTAACTTTAGTTACGTTTAGTGTAATATAGCCTTTCTGTATGTGGGAGCCATAGTTTTTCATTATCTATTGAGTTGTAAAATACGGAACACATGCATTTGCTTTTGCGAAAGCTTTCCAAACCTAGCTCAGACCTCAGCCCTCCAAACACCATCAGCTGGGCCAGTGCTCAGGCCTGTGACAGCAACATTGTTCCGCCAACCAGTGTTAAATATTTTGGTGGGAATTGGCAAGACTTGTAGCTAAGCCATGGCTGTGGAATTTAGTTGGTTGGTGTGGCTATCTTTTTTTTTTAGCAGTAGATGTCGAAGAAGATTATCTATTTGGAGGTTTGAATAATACTTTAATTGTTCCAAAAAAAAAAAGATTATCTATCATTCTGTTCTACCAGAAACAAGTCATTGACTATGAGTCACACATATTTTTTAATTATGAAAAATTGATGATGACTACCTAGTATCTACCAACTTTTCTGAAGTACCTTTTAAAAATCTCTTTCAAAATGACTGGTACTTCTCTTATGGCACTTCCAGACCTTACCTGGTTTCAGGCAAAAATGGAATATTCCAGTCAGTTGAATGTCCATATATGTGTGCGCGCATTCGTCCTCGTATAATGTAGGAACTAATCCTCAGTATGGGTTTGCATGCTAGATATGAACGGTTTGTTTCTGCACTTGAGGAGGCATCAAGGGATGTGTTGCGTATACTGAAAGACAAGTCGCTGAAGGTCAGTATGGAGTTCTAAGTTGCACATTACTGTGTTGTGGTCTTCCCTTGAATTCCTTCAGCTTTACCTTCCTTGCTTATACCATCATATCACTGTTTTGTGGATGATATGGGATAAATTCTTGATTTTCTTTGCTTTTTTTTTCTTTATTTTTTCTGTCTCTATGGTTTCATGTAGATTATGTATGCACTGTTAAGGAGCAAGTCAGAGCAGGAGCGGAGTTTACTTACTGCGTTAGTCAACAAAGTAAGCCTACTTTAATTATTTTTTTATGCATTATATTAAAGATAAAAGTAAATGCTTGTCATCTTGCAACTACTAAAACTTGTTTTTCTTTAGAATACCACTTTGAACGTGGTGGAATTATTGAATGCTGTTTTCACATATTTCTCATTGTTTTGGTAACCAACAGTTGGGTGATCCTGACAACAAGGCTGCATCAAATGCTGACTTTTACTTGACTAACCTTTTGTCTGATCATCCAAACATGAAGGTATAGCTCTTCTTCGCATTGCCAGTCTTCTGTTTGTTTCCTCATATCTTTGTCTGAAATAGTTATATGAACCAGGTTTTTTTATTAGTTATAACGCATTTTTGATACTTTTAGTGTTGTACTTGCTGACCAAGTTCAGTAAATCAGGGGTAGTGCTTACTTGAACATAGCATGAGATCATGAAAGGAACAACCATGAAGGAACATGAATGTTAATATTGAAAGTTTTTGCCTAGAATCTCTTGAAAAATGTTACAATAATTTAAGGGATAACTACTATTTTGTGGTGGATGATGTATTGATGCGTCGTCCACATGGTAAAAAGTTCAAGACAGTATCTATCCGTAACAGGTGGCTTGCACCAAAGGAAGTCCGGCTTTGTCTAGTGAAGGAAAAATGAACTTTTGAGGTATCGAGTTAATTTTCAAGTCGAACAGATTGTAAACGTTCAATATTCAACTCAATGCTCACTGCCCTTGAGAGTTGAGACTTACCATCTCCTTCCCCCTTCGACAATCTTAATTTCTTTGCTCCTACTGTTGTACTCAAGGGGTCTTTGGAGATTTTTAATTTTATACGTTGCACAAACATTGATGATGCTTCTAGCCTCAGACAGATTTACTAAGCGACGGAGTTGTTAATTAGACTAGTTTGGCAATAATATATTGAACAATTCCTAGCTGGTACTTTGCCTTAAATGACCTTCCTGGTGTGGTTAATCTCCAAAATTGATCAGCTCCTGAGAAGCAGTTGATGCATAGATACACCATACTCCTGCCTGCATTGGATTAAGCAGCGAGAACACAATGAATCTTGGGAAATATTCAGTTTTTTATCATGGAATATGGTTTACAACCTATGGTGAGGCCGACTCAAGCAGCTGTCAATCTGTCACTGAGAACTAGGGTTCAAATTGTGGTTGTTTAATCATTTCTTGTGGTTTGTATGTCTAGAGGCAGGCAAATCCCATTTGTTGTCCGTCGGGATGATGATTAGTGCCTGCAGTTTCTAAATCTTTTGGTGATTATTATCTTTCATTCTCTCTTTCATGTTCTTAAAGTGTATCATCTATTAAAAATCGAGCAGTTTTGTTTATTAAGGTCTTCATGCTAGAACAATGGTTCTTCGTTTTGCGCATCCTTGTCTATATTGTGTAGTTGCATGGTATTAAATCTCGGTTTCGGTTGCCATCGCGGTTGCGGATGTATCGGTCATATCGGGGCTGTTGTGGCTAAATCGCAGCTGATAAGACGTGCAAAATGTGCCTGCAGTGATAGAAAAATCTTTGTGTACCCGTCGATACAATAAGTTACCGCTGATATTTAATACCCTGATAGGTGTAGAATGGCTAATTCATACAAACTTTAGCAAGTTTCACAAAGTGCTCATTTTATCTCTATTTATTTTTGTCAATTGTCATGTTTTCATTTGGTGCTTTTGATGAGGTATCTGAATGTATATATGATTTTTTTGACTTTCAGGCTGTCGTGATTGGTGAGGTGGACTCGTTTTTATTTCGTCCTCGCTTGGGGATGCGTGCAAAGTATCATGCTGTACGTCTTCAATATACTTGTCTGACTGGGGTTAACTTAAATTTCATATTTTGCTGTTCATCTTGGTCGTGATGTGTGCAACCTTTGTGGCTGTTACTCTTTGGAGATACGAAGACTTTGTGTAGCTTTCTATGTCTGGAATTTACGACAGGCTACTGTGGTTGAACAGTTGCAACCAAGCTCCCCATTTTCTTTTTTTGTGTAGGATTGGCAGCATTCCTGCATCTGAATTCATGTGATTATTGAAAAACAGAGTGCGTGAGTGAAATTGTGAGCGTTATCTAAACCATGAGCCCAGATTAAATAGCTTAAATATGTAGGTAAAGTTCATACTCTGGATTGTTTCGAGATTGATCTTGCATGGATGAGTATTTGTCTTGACTCTTTAGGTTATTACATCTTGACAAGTCGGGAAACTTGATTCTGCTTGTTATCAGACTTGAAGCATGGTTGACATTTACTTCAGATTTTTAGATAATTATCAAGCGAAACTTGTTATTGTTCTTTATGGAGAGTTTTTTGAGGTGTTAACATTTTATGGAAAGTTTAAGGTCTATGATCCATGGTTGTGCATTCAAGTTCGGCTGTATTCCCATGTAGTCATGTGTAAGAGACTAAGACTTGTCAACTCATATTATTTCCATTGCCATTGAAGTGTGGCAAATAAGTGGAGCCAAATAGTTTTATTCTTGAGCTACAGTGTATGGAGCCATTCACTGGTCCCTCTCTTAAGGAAACGGGATAGTTAAGCTTTAGGTAACGTGTTGTTTAAAGTCCTTTACATGTTTTATTATTTTAGTGGTTGTATTCACAATCGCACATGAGTTGCTTGTGAAAGTATTTGGAGTAATAAGCTCCGAATCACGATTTACTCATTTTAAGTAGTTCCTGATGAAGTGTATTGCTGTGTTGTCTGGGCAACTATTATCTTGTTTAAGCAGCTTTCAATTTTGGGGATGTAGCAAAACTGGTAAAGTAATTCTTAAGCTTTTTCTCCTCTTTGCAGATTAATTTTCTGAGTCAGGTTCGCTTAAGTCACCACGGCGATGGGCCTAAGGTGGCAAAACGACTGGTAGATGTATACTTTGGTCTATTTAAGGTATTCTCGCTCCTACGTGATATAGCACTGTAGCTCTGGTCAGCAAGATTGCACTTATAATTTAATCTATGCTTTTACTTAGTTTTTCTCATTCCCCTTATACTTTTAACATGTTCCTAATTGTAAGTTGATTCGGACCATTGATGTTAGGTACTCATCTCAGGGGCTGATACTGGTCCGAAAAAGGACAAGAGCAAAGAAATAAAAAAAATTACTAGTAAGGACGAAAAAGTGCAAGATCTCTCTGAATCTCATGCAGAGTTGGATTCAAGGCTTCTATCTGCTCTTCTAACAGTAAGTAGTCCGAAAAAAAGCTCAATAGTTTTCGTTACCTCTGTGATATTAAATTTTGGGTCGCTTAATTGTGTTTGCGTATTGGACACTGAATTATTTAAGGATTTTCAATTTTTGATATTTCAATGTACCAAGTCTTTTACTATTTTGGAGGGGAAGTGTGTTTAATTAAAGATTAACATTTTTGTAAAACCAGTCACAAAACCTTTATTCGGAATTTGGTATCTTTATCTGCTTGCCAAGGTATAACTCAGTAATTCCGTCTCCCTGGTGTTTCTTTCCTGTCGAACCATGGTCTGAAGTACGATTAACCTATATTTACTACGTATGTATAAATCTAGCATCTGTAGGTTTTTTTAAGAGGAGATTTGATATTGTAGTGTGATATAGCTGTAAGTAGAATACATACATATTAAGTTATCTTTTTTCACATAAAGCTGGAGCAATGGAAATGGTTACAGCATGAACTATACTTGTGCATACCTCAAAGACTTAGTTTCCAGTTTTAATAAGTTGAATCTAGTGATCTTTATACTTATACTGCGTTAGTGCTTCATTTGGTCTATATGTACTCTTTTTGCTCTCTTTCTTTCTGAGATATAATAGTCTTTCTTTTACAGTTTGGGGTTTCTGATTTCTGAAGCACTCTGAATTTGTTAACATTAATGCTGTGTTTTTTATTCTTTACAGGGTGTAAATAGAGCATTTCCATTTGTATGTGGAGATGAGGCTGATGAAATTGTTGATGTCCAGACTCCAATGCTTTTCCGACTTGTAAGTCCATGATTCCGCTTTTATGAAATTTATATTCAGTTTTCAAGGATACAGGAGAAGTCTTAGAGTAGTTCTAGAAATGCCTTTCTTGCTGTGGCATTATTTTCTTAACCTATATATTTACTTATTTCCGATGGGTTGAATGCGGAAAGTTTTATTACTCCATGATTTTGCAGGTTCATTCACAAAACTTTAATGTTGGCATTCAAGCATTAATGCTTCTTGATAAAATTTCATCCAAAAACCAGATTGTCAGTGATCGGTTTTATCGTGCCTTGTACGCAAAGTTGCTACTCCCTTCTGCTCTTAACACCTCAAAGGTAGGTGGTTTTAGTTACTTTTGCTAGTTATTTTTGCGAGCTAAATCCGAAGCAGCTATTTTATGGTCCTGGATGTAGACCTAAAAAACAGATGTTATACTCATATCTTGATTTTTTTTATGCTACCGGGTTTATTAATTGCACCCACTATCGAGAGCTGCACGAGTAGCGAGTAGCCAAGAGGTGAATAAGAAGTGCCAGCACTTGATTGAGAAAATATTATTTTGTCATTGCATATCTGTGTGTTGAAGCTGCTTAATTTATGGCTTCTATGTCTTTACTTTGCCTTCTTTTCATTGTTGTCTAGTCTGATAAGGATAAAGTTTGAACCTGAACTTGCCTTCTTGTTGTTCAGATGTAGCATGGTCTTTCTTTCTTCCTTCCCTTACTGCTTATGGGGATGGTTCACTCAAAAAGCTCCCACTCCCCTCTCAAATTTGAGAATTAAACATATGCTCTGATTAAATTATTGAAACGTTTATCTCAGGTGAATATGTTTAAGAGTCAAAACCTTTTCGCTTCAGTCCCGAAACGTGTGAGGGCAGCTACTTTGTCCAGCAGTTACATGAGTTCTTGGAGGTGTGCTTAGGTTCGAGTTAGATGTGGGTAGATTTTACGCAAAGAGCTATGGTATTTGGTATTTTTTCGTATTAACTAGGAAACTGTTGGAAGAGCAGATTTGTGGCCTCAGGATAAGGTTTTCTTTCTCTTCTCTTTTGAGAGTGGGGGGAGGGGGGATGGTGAAGGAAAGGAGGCTGGTTGAAGGAAAATATCGCCACATAGTCTGATGTTATTGTTGAAACTTACATGTCTAGGACATACTAGCAGTAAGACCTGGAATCCTTGATTAAACAAAACAAGAATTAAGCTACCAGAACAATGGGAAATGATGGTTGCAGTAACAAGTGCTAGTAGCCTAGAACCATTGTGAAGATGATTGTAAGCTATGACATCTCATGTCACTGCTGCCATCACTCTTTATCTTGTTGAGGACTTCTTGAAGATTTTCTAATCATTGTTTTCGACTGTAATACTGTACTACCTGCAGAATTCTTGTATGTGTCATCCATGCGCCTAGCTATGAGATAAAGCTTCTTTATTAGGAAAACTTGTGAGGAAGCACCTTCTAATTTTCCATTTTGCGAAGAACCATCTTGTGTTTTTTTTTTTTGGGTTTTAGAAGTACCTTATAATATTGTATTTTTTTTGCCCTAGGCACCTTATGTTCTTATTACCTGTTTCTTGCGACTTTTTGCAATATAAAGTCTTTTATCTTTGATTTGTATTGTCCTCATGAATACTAAACATCCCACCCCTACATTAAGTCTACACCCCCAACCCACCATGGAATCCAACCTCGTCTAATTGACTCCCTCTAAAATGATAGAAATCCCTGACTGTGTTGCGACTTTTTGAGTTTGTGCAATAAAAAAGTCCTTTATCTTTGACTTGTATTATCCTCGTGAATACTAAAAGCAGCCCACCCCTAAATTAAGTCCACACCCCCACCCCACCCTGGAAGCCAACATCTTGTACTAATTGACTCCCTCTGAAATGAAAAAGGTCATTGACTGTCTTTTTTCTTTCTCTCTTACGTTCCCGTAACTCTCATCTTTTCTGTCTTTCTTCCACCCACATATCCTCGTTACGCCTTCTTCCTCCCCAACTCTAACAACTTGCACACATTCCTCCTTTAGTTAGCATTGAGCCTTCCTAAATCGCCACAAGATTAAATTAAATGCTCAAACAAAGAAAGTGGAAGTTGAAATAAATGGTGGATTCAAGAAGGAAGTCAAGAGGTAAGAAAGGGAGTAGGGAACCCAGGTTTGGGTTCTCCCAGTTAATATCATGAACTGATATAGAGGAACCCAAAATAGGGGAGGGTAAGGAGGAAGACAGGTAAAAGGATAAGCGGAGTAAAGGAGAAGGGGTTTGACTCTTGTTGGGGGAGGAAAGAGGAGAGAGAGAGAGAGAG
>CAAKMY010035252.1:0-14137 GCA_901111285.1 Corrigiola litoralis | reverse complement strand
AATCGGATATTAATTAATAGTAATAATACTTGTCATAATAGTAACAATTATACTAATTCATGCTTATAATAGTAATAAAAACTTAAGGTAACCTTATGTCAAGTAAAATGCAATAAAACAAAATGATACACGTATAAAATAATGAACTAAAATAAACCATGTCGTACCAAAATAAAATGAATTAAACAGCTCTAAATAAACATGAGTTGGGATTATAGTAAGGTAGTTGATAAGAATTTGGATTTGATCGAAATATGTGAATTTCAGTTCTAAAATTTAAAATCTTGGAATTAAATTTCAAATCAAACACCTGAATAATAATTGGAAATTTCAAATAGATAAATTATATTATTATGTTATTTGGGAGTAATATGAATTTTATTGCAGATTATTTTTAATAATACTTCCATTGTAATTAAAATCCTTACTCTAATAGCCTAATCTAACCCTAAACCTAAGCTCAAAACCCCAAATTAAAAGTCCAAACCCTAAAACTAAGCCAAATTCTATCTATCCCTAACTTATCGCCCCTCTGCCCCCAAGTTCAATCCCTCATCTTCATTTCTCACTTCTCCTGCTCCTTCTTTTCTACTTCTTCTTCTTCTTCTTCTTCTTCTTCTTCTTCTTCTTCTTCTTCTTCTTAATTCTCACTCTTCTCTCATGGTAAGTATGAGGACGACCAAGCCGGCCGCCGACGTAAGTAGCCCAGCCAGCCCGGCCGCCCCATTTTCCGGCGCTATCTTCCGGCAATCAGCGTCTACAAGAACCACCGTGTCTAGACAAGCAGGCTGCCACCCAGCTTTTCTCTCCGCATCTGTTTGACTCCGGCGAAGCCCAGAGCAAGAACTCCGATCTCACCGAGCCGCCACCGTTTGTTTTGGTGAGCCTTTCATTTTTATTTAACTATGTTCTTAGTTTTCAGTTTTGATTTATCATAGTTTGATTGTATGAGATGGGTTTACTTGCTACTTTGATTTGAAGGTAATATAAGTTTATACCTTTTGATGTTATGTGCTTATCAGTTTACGCCACCTCATGTGAAGCCCGGACCATGTGAAGCCCAGCCGCGGCAGCCACGCCAGCCACGCCATCTCCCCCATCTTCTGATTTTTTAATATTTTTGGGGTAAATTTTACAAGACCAACTTTATGATTTTTTTTTTCAATCTGATTTTGGGAATGAAATTTGTGGTATAATGTGTGTACTGAGCCAACTGTATACGGGATTGTGGAACCCAGAATTTATAACATTCTCTATGATTTGGAGTAATCAATAAGGTGACAAGTGCACCGTTTTGGAGATGTATGTCACCGAGTACGTAATTGTGGCTGCTTAATTGTGGTTTTGATATTGCACATGGAAAGAATATATGTTGCTGCTAGTGTACTGTATTCATCAAGTCGTAAACTTTGAGAGAAATATCTGTAGGATGTTTGTAGTAGACAGTAGGATATGGTGTGAATAAGTTGGGTTTTTGATTTACCTGTAAGTCGTCATCGTTGGTTGGTGATTTTAGTTGAGTTGTCTTATGTTGTATCTAGAGAGTTAAGCTTTGGGTAGTAAGATTCGTGTATGTGATCAAGAAAGTTCACTCGTCTATATTGTTAGTATCTTAGGATTAGTTTAAGTTTATAGATTACTAAGTGCCAGTTAACTTCAAATATACGAGATTTGTCAAGTTCTTCTCATGTAAGTAACCTGTTGGCAATGTTATGCCAAATCGTTGTAGAGAAGTGGTGAATTTATGATGGGACTGATCATTTCAAAGGATGAACGTTTTATTCAGCATAATATTAGCGAGTCACCTGTTTATATATTCATGTAGATCGAATATACATTTGTGGTGTTTTCTGTCTCTTTCAAGCTAGTTGAATGGGTAAAAGTTTTGGGTAAACTATTCTTTTTAGTTGCACGATTTGAGAATTAGTGAGCTAATTGCAGAATTCAATCTTATTGGTGTTTCAGTAAAGTTTCTACCTACGGATACAAAACTTGTGTTTGTTGATGTCGTCTTGGTTATAGTGGGAAAAATTGGTGGAGTGAGATTCCCTAACTTGTAAATTGATGTCGTCTTGGTCATTTATTCTTTCGCTATTTTCACCTGCTCTATTCTCTTTCTTGCATCTGATACTTCTTTGTGCGGATATCAAGGGAAAAGGAAACTTTAAGTTTAATTAGTACCTCTTGGTAGTATTGTGTTGTTGTGGCCTTTCTAATTTTTAGTTTAATTACGAGTTTCTCTTGGGAGTACTATATACATGGAGATGTGCGAACCCATGGCTACGATGGGCCATTTTATAGCCATTAACTTGCTTGTTTTGCTTGTTATTAGTACCTAGTTTTCTCTCTTTTAGTTGCAACTTCTACAAGGTTATAATTTGAGTTGTATTTGTTTCACTACAGGGACCTATAGAGAACAAGACTACGAAAAGCGAAGCTATTGGCTATGAGAACCGTGGTTATAGTCAATTACTGTAGAGAACCTTTACTGTCAACTTAGCCAAGCCTTATGGTATAGCTAAACACTATGTATAAATCCCAAGTATTTTGAACACGATTTATGATTATAGTGTATTAATTCAAATGGTACTTTTGATTTGAGATTAGTGCGGGCTGGAAGCAAAGGCTTCTAAGTGTATATGTATAGCTTAGATGTAGTTTTTTTATGTAATATTAAGGTACTCTTACATTGTGTATTTTTATTATTAATTATTAATAAATTCAGCTTTTTAAAGGTTTAATAAGATTTGTATATTGTAGATGTGTAGTAGTGTATGTTTCTACTAATTATAGTACAAGATTTAGCACGAGATTAGTGAAATTTGATAGTACGGCTAAAAGATTTTAGGGCGACGAAAACTGTATTTCGTTGCCAAAAACAGATTGTCCAACGAAAATTTTCGTGGCACAAAAGTTGGTATATGTGGCTCAAAATGACATAAATGGGCTACACAGATGTATTTTCGTTGCCCAAAACTTTTAGGGCGACGAAATTATTTGACACTCAATCACGGAAAGTTTGTTGCACAAAAGTTCAAGTTTGGGCATCGAATTCCATTTTCGTCGCCCTAAACTTTGGGCGACGAGGCTATGGCAACGACCCCATGTCGAAACTTTTTTCGTCGCCCAAAGGTTTGGGCCACGAAAATATGGTTTTGGGCCACAAATAATTTTGACGCCCAAACCCCTTTTTCTTGTAGTGTTAGTTTGGTTATGAGGGAGGCGAGATGAAGGAGTATATGATGTAGTTACAAAAAAAAAGATGGAGTAGATGAGGGAGGTGGGGAGAAATGGCGGCCAACTTGGATAATGTACACAATTTGTTTGGTGAATGAAGATGGATGGAGGTGATTTTATTGGGTGTAAAACTGTAAATTGGGTATTTGGTGGTGAGTTTGGGTGGATATTGGAGGTTTGCGGGTATAAGCGAGTGGTTAGCGGGTGGTTTGGGCGAAAAGTAGGTTTGAAAGATAAGCGCCCTATTTGGTAAATAGCTTGTTGGGGCAAAATTAGAGGGTTTGACAGTTTTAGGGGTTTGAATGGTTAAAAAACAATTAAGCTTGTTTGATTGTTAGTGGGTTGGAAGAGTGGGTTGACAAGAACCATCTAAAAATGAACCCGCTGGAAAAAGGAGCGTATTGAGATTAGAGGGTTGGCAAATAATACAAATTTGTCCAATCGTTAGAGAAATTTACACTTTATACCTTTATATTATAATACACATAAATGTCCTTATATGTCAATTTACAATAAATAACTACTATCTATCAGCTAATTTTTACCAAATATGTTTAGACAATCCGCTAATGAAATCACTTGATCAAACACGTTATTTATAACCTGCTATCCACTAATGCGACCCGCTACCCGCTAATACAACCCACTACCCGCTGTTTGCCAAACAGGGCCAAGATTTGATAAATATGGACTACTAGCAAAAAAAGAGGCAAAGTGAGGATAATAGAACCGTACAATATCTAAACTATTTTTATTAAAAGGTGTTCCTTACGCAGGAGCTTGTCACGTAAGACAATAGAATGTAAGATATAAGCCCTTCACGTAGAACAATGACATGGAAAACATAAAAACCTATTAATCAATTTACTTTATTGATTGCAACCAAAACAATGAAATAAGACAATATATATTCTCCTTTAGAAAAAAATAGCAAAAAGAAAAATATGCATAAAATCATCTTCAAGTCTGTTTTTTCCTTTCTTCTTGAAGCTTTGCCAATTCTACAAAAACAATGTTTCGTATGGCAGACCCGCTGCTCATTTTTCTCTGCATCATGTCTTTCAAGTGGCTACTTTCAACATTCTCCAAGTGATCAGTAGTAGACTTGGAGGGTTTTTCTTGTCCATCTCTAACTGTTTCTTTATTGAACAAGTCCTCTCTGATTGTCCGTAATAGATCCTTCCTTGGCAGGTTCATCTTTCGTAAATTGTCCACATACCCGTCCCATTCATCCATCTTGTTCATGGCCCTTATGCATGCTTCCTCACTAATATCAGCGTTTTGATGCGTCATTTATCGAAAAAACACTGTAAAGAAAATGTAAGAAGAAGAATTACTTTAATAAATGCTTTCTCACTTAGTATCGCATTGTCAATCTGCACAAGTTGTTTTACTAACAGTGCGGTACAGATGATCACATCAAAACGGAACCATCAAAACATAGAACTAAATAATTTGTTCAAATCCCCCCAAAAAAAGCTGATTATATTGTGTAAGAAAATCCTCACATAAAAACCAAAACTAAATTGGTTACTATTTTAAGGTAGAAACGAAGACCTTCAAAACAGTCTCCCTAAAGTCCAATTCTCATGCTCCTTAAGCATCCAATATTTCATTATATTATAAAACTATAAAAGCTACAAATTAAGGTCAAAGGGCACCTTATTATTATTAAGACATACGTGTAGCTTACTAAGGCAAAACTCCAATATAATTAGCCATCCAAATAACAAATTGTTACATAATCACAATGCGACCTTTTTTACCATCTCAAATTCTCAATGTTTAGTGCCTGAATAATACTTCACACCAAAAAAAATAAAAATTTGTTCCTTTACCGACGAAGAAAAAAAGAGAAGGGAGGTAGAGGGAGACAGAGAAAGACCATAGTTTGATTGTAGGCTCTTCCTCTACTATTTTGGCGGGAATAATCAACAATTAATTCTATAGTGATAGCTAATTCTATTACTTAGTAAGCTTTCTTCCAAGCTAAATCACAAACATGCATTGACATAGTAAAAGTATAACTGAAATACTAGCCAACATTAACAAAATTTGATAGAGAATAATGTAGGCGGGGAATAAAAGATTTCAGCACAGTACCTGGAAAATTTCACTTCCTTGATAACGACAATAATCCAATTAGTTTATATTTTGGCACATACCACAATTTTATGTTTATGTAGACTATATATATAACAGTACTAGGGTCGAGTCCTTCTTATACATGGACAAGGTTACCTATTTCTTATTATCCAACTCCTAATAATCTATTGGAATACTCTGTATCATATACCAAAACTTACGAATTTGATTGCTACCAGAATTCTATTTTTATGAGCAATTTTATGCGCGAACATTTCCAACAAAAAAAATTAGCACAGGTCGCTCTAATATTAAAATAATAATACTGTAATAATATTAAAATAATAATACTGTAATAATTAAGATTAGTTGACTGAGTTGTTCGTTTAGTTAGTTACTCCAGTTGTTTTTTTCTTTTTTTTTTTTTTATACCAAATTTCCATCTTTTTGCCTCAACAATATCATAATATTTCACAGATATGATAATTATTTGCTAGTTGCTAGTAGCAAGTTGTTGAAGAAGGATGAAAGAGAGAGAGAATAAATGAGTGAAGAGATGATAAAGTAGTGCCAATGGCAGTAATGAGGGAGGCAATGGAGCTCAAATATAGACCCCATCTTATATCACATGACACCAATGATGAAAAACATGGGGACTTTATTCATAGTCTTGACCTCCCTCATGATCTTATAAGTCATGGTATATTTATAAGATTGCCCATTAAATCTTTACTAAGATTTAAAGCAGTTTCCAAACAATGGTACTCCACTCTCTCTTCTTCACATTTTGGCACTACCCACTTCAAGTTTTCACCTTTTTATAAACCCATTGATTGTTTGTTTGTTCAGTCTGGGAATGATTATTTTCTGTATTCATATGAAGGAGAATCTGATGTTGATATTGATTGTGACAAGGGATTGTTTAAGTTAGATATTGATTTTGATGGATTGCAGAAAGATAGGATTTTTGTCATTGGTACTTGTAATGGATTGCTGTGCTTGTATTCTTTGTTGGGTTGTTTGATTATTTGGAATCCTGTTATTCATCAGTGGGTGAAATTTCAATGCCCTTTAATGGAGAATTGCAAGAAAAGTACTTGGGGATTTGGATATGTGAGTTTGACTGATGACTATAAGGTTGTTAGACTGAGTGAGTGCAGTGGAGAGATTTTGGTTCATGTTTTCTCATTGAGGACCAAGAAGTGGAAGCAGGTTCATGATGGGATGCTTCATCAGTATTTGATCCGTGGCGCGTCAGCTTCGGCAGGGTTGTTGATTAATGAGAGTCTTTATTGGATCATGCATAGGCAGGATGGTGATTATGATGAGCAAGATATATTGGGTTTTGATTTAGTCCTGGAAAAGTTTGTAAGAATCCATGGTCTGGTCCCGAGTAATTCTTATGTAGGTTGGGTTCGGTTCTTGTGCAGTATGGGTGGGTGTCTGTCAATGGGCCGCTTCACCAGCCGCGGTGATGGTAGTATTTCGATTTCAATGCAACATGGGCAGGTTGAATATGTTGGAATGTATAGGGACTTGAATCTAGGTTCTTGTTGTGCTGCGGTTGGATTCACAAGAGATGGGAAGTTCTTCATCCAATTAGGACAGAACGAGCTAGGGCTGGTCGATCCAAACACTTCACCTATAAAGTATACTCCACTTGTCAAGTTCAAAGGGGAAGGCTTCATTGACATCAATGGTTATGCTCCAAGTCTCATTTCACCTTTGGCTGTTGCAGGCGCGCAAAATGAATAGCATAGGTACTATGTCCCTCACTCTGCTTGGCGGTCGATGCCTCATCTCACTGTGGTCTGCAACTAGGATTGTATTAATTATCTTGTTTTGTACAGTAAGTGATAGGACTAATAGTTCATAGTTCTGCCAGCAGAATAATATAAAACTTGAATTCTATAACCCATTTTAAGGTTCTATAGACATGTGTTTTAAGTGCATCTTCTATAAGATGTAGTGATTGTATAATTAGTAAAGCCTACTTAAAGAGTTAAAGTTGTCTTTTTGTTTGATCCAGGATGCGTTCTGATTGTATGACTTAGACTCTTAGGACAGATATGTTGGGTGCGTGTCTTACACAGTCAGAACCTTTATGCTAGGGCATGCCTCACCAACTTGTAGCCAAAACCAGTTGTCTGAATCGAGTAGTCACTGAGATCCCGGAATTTTGCGTTGTGATCCAAAGGGAGTGAAGGTGAGAGAGAGCAAGCAGACTTTGAAGTCATAAGTTCGGATATACTGATGGTTTTCTTGTGTTGAATAAGAACTAGAATAAATGACATGTTCATCTTCAGGTGCTGTGTACGAGTTGAGATGTTTCAGACATTTTGGCGATAGATTTTACACAGCCGAAATCTACACAGCTAAGGCATGCCTAATATGTTGTAGCTGAAACCCGTTCTGAATTGAATAGTAGTAACTGAGAGCATGTAATCTGGCCTTGTGTTTCAAGAGGAGACAAGCAAGACTGCGAGAGAGACATTCAGACAATAGGCTGAAGTTGAAATCATTGCTGTGGCAGCTACTTTTGGTTTTGGTCTGCAATAATAGAAATAGGATAGAAGACATGCTCATCTTTAAGTGCTGCTTAGTATTAGGATGTTTCAGATGCAGTCTCTGGTACAGTGTATAAACGATCCTGTATGGTTTAAGTTGCCTCTATTTTGATTGTTATGCATGGTTTATAGAAGTTCCCTAATTTATATGCCAAGACTGTGATTGTTTGTCGCTAAGCAAGATTTCGAAACGAAATTCTTTTGCCTTGGGTTCTGCAGAAAACATCATATAGTTTGCATGCTTCGTGTCAGTACTCAACACCCATACATCTCAGTCTCACATCTAAGACATCCCTTCCATAATATACATGAAACTAGCTGAGGGAAGGCTCATATTATGTTGCTACCCAGTCTGCTACCGATCATATTTCAGTCCCCCTAGCTAATTTCAAGTCACTCGAAGCTCGACAATTCTTCTTTCGAACTTGATTGTCCTGATTATTTGAGCTAGTAATAACAAAAAATAGGTCTTCATTATATAACTTGACGTCAAAGAGTATGATCTATATTTTTTTCATATGATAGAAAACTTAACTATTTACTGATGGTATGACATCTTAAAGAGTCATTTATTTAGAATGAGCTTATCATGAGGTATGGGAGATTCTTATTGGATTAACTATGACTCATATATTTTTGGGTTTCATTCTCCGGTTTAGTCCGTATTTGAGTTGGATAGGACCATCAAAGACGACAAAGCTCTTCATCATGAGCTTCTTTCAAGTGTTTCTCTTTTTTTGGGACTATTAGTGGGTGTGATGATGTCATATATGACCATTTTGAGTTATAGGTGTTATTGTTAATTGTTTTAGGAGTTGTTGCGGTCATGTGTGTAATGTAGTGAGCTTTTGATTGTCGTGCCAATTTACATTTAAATACATTTATTTACCAAAAAAAAATCTTTTACACAGTTTAGTTCTAATCTGAATACAATTTTAATGTTCTTACGTTTAGTTCTAATCTAAATTAATTTTCTAAACTCTTTTAGAATTCCCAGCCTTACATCACAGGAAGGTGGCTTCATGGATTTCTGGGCAAGGTGGCTTCATGGGAGAACATGTGGTCTTTTTTTTCCCACTAGAAGATACGGAGTACCAATTATCTATAATGTGGACCTTTGAATTAGTGAGGGAATAGGTTGTTGCAGGAGCAACAATGGTAGCCGTATTGAACAAGTTACAACTGTAACTTCAGCAATTAACTCTCAAGATTGAGAGTTAAGATATAACGAGCAAAATTAGAAGATAGAGAAAGATAGAAAGAGAAGAACTAACTGAGAATAGAGATGAGGAGAGAGATGTGTTTATTGTTATTACCAGAATGAATTAGTTATGTTGATGTCTCTCCCTTATATAGAGCTAGTACAATTGACACTAGCTTCTAACTAACTAACTCAACGAATCCTAACAGACTCGAGCTGACGTGGCACTTCTAACAAACTTACCCGCCAACTACTTTAACAACTACAACATACCTTCCTTCTTCAAAACTGACTTGTCCTCAAGTCAAGATAACAGATGTACAATACAAAAAACAAATTTTAACTACAGACCAGACACATCAAAATCTGGATATTTCTTCTCAATTTCCTCTGCAATCTCCCAAGATGCTTCATTAGCTGAATAACCCTGCCACTGAATAAGATACTGAACTTGAGCAGCATTCTGAAACTTTCTGATTCTTTTTCCAAGCACTGCAACTGGCACAGGATTGAACTCTGCTCTCTGACCATGAAACCAAGCTGGCACATGTGTAGCCGCTGGCAAAATACCATAAAACTTCTTTAATTGGGAAACATGAAAAGTAGAATGGATTTGAGCATCTGCAGGCAACTTCAGCTTATAGGCCACCTTCCCAATAATTGCCTCCACTTGAAAGGGACCATAGTACTTATGAGCCAACTTTTGATTAACTCTTCCTCGCACTGTTTGCTGTCTGTAAGGCTGAAGCTTGAGCCAAACCCAATCACCCACACTAAACACCCTGTCCGACCTGTGACCATCAGCATACTTTTTCATCCTAGTCTGTGCTTTGGCTAGATGAAACTTCAAAGTGCTGATCATCCCCTCTCTCCTCTGCATTGATCTGTCCACTGAAACAACCTTGGACTCACCAGGTAAATAAGGCAAATGTAAAGGAGGAGACTGATTGAAAACCACTTCATATGGAGTAATCTGAGTTGCTGTATGGAAGTGAGTGTTATACCACCATGCAGCCAATGGCAACCATAAGCTCCAGTCCTTAGGCTTGTCCCCACACATGCATCTCAGATAGGTTTCCAAACTTCTATTCACTACTTCGGTTTGCCCATCAGTTTGAGGGTGATATGCTGAAGATAACAAGAATTCTGTCCCCTGCAGTGAGAACAAAGCCTTCCAAAACTGACTCAAAAATACAGAATCTCTGTCACTAACAATGCTTCTTGGCCACCCATGTAGTTTAAACACATTATCCAAATATGACTGAGCCACATCAACAGCAGAAAATGGGTGGGATAATGGCATAAAATGAGCAAATTTGCTCAATCTATCTACCACAACAAAAATCACATCTTTACCATGAGATTTTGGAAGACCAATAATAAAATCCATAGAAACATCTTGCCAAACTTCAGCTGGAATGGGAAGAGGTTGTAGGAGACCTGGATATGCTGACTGATCATACTTAGAAGCTTGACAAACCTGGCATTGTCTGATAAACTTGCTGACATCCTTGTTGAGACCTTTCCAGTAAAACAAATTCTTAAGCCTCCTAAGAGTCAAATCCCTGCCTGAATGTCCTCCTTCAAAAGATGCATGCTGCCATTCCAACAATTGAGCCCTTAGGGAAGGCTCAGACCCAATAACAATCCTGCCTTTTCTCCTGATCAACCCATTCTGCAGAGAGTAATGAGAGACTGCTTGATTCTGCTGTAGAGACTGTAAAACCACTGATAAGTGAACATCTGACACATAACTAGCTTGAATCAGTTGTTCCAAATCAGAAGAAATTACAGAAATGGCCAAGCGAGTACTTCAGACCCTTGTACTCTAGATAAGGCATCAGCAGCTAAATTCTCAACTCCACTTCTATATTGAATCTCATAATCAAAACCCATCAGTTTGGATAACCAAAATTGCTGAAAAGGTGTGGAGATTTTCTGCTGCAATAACCATCTAAGGCTTTTCTGATCAGTCTTTATCACAAAATGATGGCCTGTCAAATATTGTTCCCACTTTTGGACAGCAAAGACAATAGCCAACAGCTCCTTCTCATACACACTAAGCTTTTGCCATTTAGGACCCAAAGTCCTGCTTATAAAAGCTAGTGGGTGTGTGTCTTGCATAAGAACTGCTCCAATACCTGACTGAGAAGCATCTGTCTCAACTATGAATGGCTTAGCAAAATCTGGAACAACCAAAACTGGAGCTGTAACCAAAGCTTGCTTAAGCTGATCAAAAGCCTGCTGAGCCTCATCACCCCAGACATAAGCCCCTTTCCTTAACAGGTTAGTAAGAGGTCTGCTAATTATAGCATAAAGTCTAACAAATTTCCTGTAATATCCTGTTAACCCCAAAAAACTCCTGAGCTCCTTGACATTACCTGGAACCGGCCAATTCAGAACTGCGTCAATCTTCTTTGGGTCTGTCTCAACACCCACTGAAGAAATGAAATGCCCTAGATATTCCACCTTATCTATAGCAAAAGCACATTTACTGGCCTTGGCATACATCAGATTCTGTTTCATCAAACTAAACACTTCAGCCAAATGTTGCCAATGCTCTGCTCTAGTCTTGCTGTACACCAATATATCATCAAAAAATACTAGCACACTCTTCCTCAGCAAAGATTTAAAAACCTGATTCATCCAACCTTGAAAACTGGCAGGGGCATTAGTAAGCCCAAAAGGCATGACTAAAAATTCATAATGCCCACTATGTGTCTTAAAAGCTGTTTTATAGACATCATTAGAGTGCATCCTGAGTTGATGATATCCTGCCCTCAAATCCAATTTGCTAAACACAGTAGCACCAGCCAATTCATCAATAAGCTCATCTATAACAGGAATTGGAAACTTGTCCTTTATTGTTCTTTTGTTCAATTCCCTATAGTCCACACACAATCTCCAACTACCATCCTTCTTACCCACCAAAACAACTGGAGAGGCAAAAGGGCTGCTACTGTTTTGAACAATGCCTTTACTAAGCATCTCTTCAATTAATTGTTCAATAACATCCCTCTGTTTAAGAGGATACCTGTAAGGCCTAATGCTCACAGGATTTGAACCAGTTTCTAAGGGAATCCTATGGTCAAAAACTCCCCTAGTAGGTGGTAATTCTTGAGGTTCATCAAAAACAGATTTATACTGATTCATCAAATCTAACAGTTCAGGTTCTTGATTCTCAACAGACACAGCCAAACAAGTATTACTTTCAAGATTAGAGTTCTGACCTGCTGGCTCAAGTAACTGCAAGAAATAAAACTGGGATGCCTGATTAATCAGCTTACTGGATATCTCACCATGAAGAACTCTGACCCGCTGAGGTGGAACTCCCTTCAAGATCACCAGCTCATTATCAAATGTGAACTGCATCAGCAAATTCTTGAAATCCCACTGAACAATACCCAAAGTACTCAGCCACTGCATCCCCAATACCATGTCACAGCCCCCCAAAGGAATAAACATAACTTCATCAGTAAATTGCTTCCCTTGCATACACCAATTGAACTTTCTGCAAACTTTCTGACAAGAAAGGTGGTTCCCATCAGCTACAGTGATGGACTGAGAAGGAATAGGCTCAATTGCACAGCCTAACTCATGAGCAATTGCTGAATCAACAAAGTTATGAGTGCTTCCCGAGTCAATCAATATATGAAGAGGTTTCTTGCCAACTAAACCAACAACCCTCATGGTGTTATAGCTCTGACTACCAGCTAAAGCATTAACTGATATACAAGGCTCCATAGTTTCAGCCATTTCACTACTGTCCTCCATATAAGACTCCAACACTTCCTCTTTTGATTCTTCTTCTCCAAGAACCTCCACAGAAAAGACCTGAGTTTGTCTAAATTTGCACTTATGATTCCTGTCATAAGGTTCATCACAATAATAACAGAGGCCCTTAGCCAGTTTCTCTGCTCTGACAGATGCTGGTATAAAAGTTCTATTGACAGGTCTAGAATTTTGTGTTTGGTTAAAGGTTTTTAATGGTTGAATCTGTGGGTTACTTCTTGGAGTGGGTAAAATGGGTGGTTTGGAATTGGTTAGTAATGGAATAGAAGAATTGTGTTTAGGATTGAAAGAAGTCAGACTTGTATGAGAAGAATAAGGTCTAGATGAAAAAGGTTGTGAAATCTTGGAATTCATTTCAAGATTCTCCTCTTGAATTCTGGCAAACTCAATTGCTTCAGCAATTGCTTCAGCAATTGTAGATGGTTTGAAGGCTCGAACAAAAGGTTTCAGTGAAGGTTTCAACCCCCCAACAAAACTGTCTACAAAGTAATCATAAGGCAAAAGCTTATTCCTCTGTAACATCAACCCCCTGAGCTCCTCAAATTCATCAATATACTCCTCAATTGAAGCATTTTGTTGGAGCTTATTAAATTGCTCAACAATATTAGCCCCAACTTCATCCCTGAATCTTGCTTTTATGTCATCAGCAAATTCATCCCAATCTACATCTTTATGAATAGACAGATAACTCGAAACCCATACCTCAGCTTTGCCCACCATGTTCAACGATGCTAAATCAACCTTCTGATCATCTGGAATTTTGCACAACGAAAAATATCGTCTGCATTTTCTGACCCACATTCCAGAATTGGAGCCATCAAACTGCGGGAATTCCAATTTAGGAGTATAGCCTCTGACATTGTTGTGGTGATGTTCACGAACCAACTGCACCTCTCCATCGTCGTCCTTTGACCCTTGCTTCCTTCCACCAGTGCTATGCCCGCTGTTGTTGCTGTCAGTTTTCTCACGGCTACCGGCATTCTTGAGCTGCTCTTGCATAAGTTGCATTAACTGGGTAAACTGGTTTTCTTGCTTCTGATTCTGTAATTCTTGGACCTTCTGTAACTCTGCCATCTGTTCTTGAAGGACCTTCATTTGTTCATCCATGGCGGAAGCTTTCTTTACTGGCGCCAGAATTGACAATGCTCTGATACCACTGTTGCAGGAGCAACAATGGTAGCCGTATTGAACAAGTTACAACTGTAACTTCAGCAATTAACTCTCAAGATCGAGAGTTAAGATATAACGAGCAAAA
>CAAKMY010035247.1:0-16966 GCA_901111285.1 Corrigiola litoralis | reverse complement strand
AGGAAAAATTGAATACTACTACCTTTTATATGCACTTTTTTAAAAATTACTACCTTATATGTCAAAATTTCAAAATTACTACCTTTTATGACACTTAGAATCTAAAACTACTACCTTAATCAATCTCATAACCAATTTCAAGCCACCAAAATATAATATAACCCTAAGTGTTATGAGCGAGATTGGTTAAGATAAGCTTAGATATGATTTAATCAATTAAAAAACCTTAAGTGGTTATATTTTAGTGGTTTAAGATTGGTTAAGGTAGTAGTTTTGCATCTGAAGTGTGATAAAAGGTAGTAGTTTTAAACTTTTGACATATAAGGTAGTAATTTTGAAAAAAATGTATATTATAGATAGTAATTTTCAATTTTTCTTAACTTTTATAATAAAAATGGACGGTCTCTTCCACCACTAGTCAAAAAGAAAAGATAAGAATGAACCCAAAATTGGTGGTGGAGCAAAGTCAGTAGTCACCACTCAAAAATCCAAGCACAAAACACACACAACAAACACACGTTTATACACCAAAATCATTAAAAAGCGAACCCAAATAGGAGGAATAGTCAACGTCAAAGTTGGCGTGTGGGAAGCACGACACTTTCCCTTCCTTCTTTTCTCTTCATTCCCACAATCCCACCTAACAATTAGACCTTACATTACAATCCACATTCAATTATCATCATAATTCAATAATAATTCAAGTATATACTAACTCCCCTTCCTTTTTATTCCATTTTCTCCAAACAAAGCCTCTTCCTTTCCCTCATATTCTTTGTGCAATGTAAGCTATTTTTATTCCTTTTTGTTATTTTTCTAAGCAATCACTTTTTTTGTCATTTTATTTTATTGTTGGGTTTAGCTTAATTGGGTGTGTAAAGATCGTTGCTTTTGATGGTTTTATTGATTTTTGTGCTTTTGTTTTTGTGGGTTTTGGTTGAATTGTCATCATGGTATTGGATTTTGTAGCTTTTGGTTATGTGGGTATTGATTTGTTTGTGGAAATAGTGAGAATTTAGTGTAAAGTTGTTGGCTTTGAGTGATTTCTGATCTTGGTTTTGTGATTTTGATTTGGATTTGATGTTGACTGCTGTCAATTTTCGGTTTTTAGCTCTGATATTGCAATTAATTGATTTAAGTTAGATTTCTTGTGTGATTTTGGTGATGTCAGAAGGATACGAGTGTCAAATTCGATGATTATTTTGGTGGATTTCTGATTGTGGCTGGTGATTTGAGCTTAGACAGCTCAATCTTTTTGTATCAAAATAATGTGTTTGTGAGACAGTGAGAGGATTTGGAGTGTTTGACTAAATGTTATTGAGAAATGTGTGATGTAGGAGCTCGATTCGATATCTATATAGGATTATGTGACTATAAGGTCCAAGTATGCCAGTTCTGGGATTGATTTGAACTACGGCTAATATCTGATTCCTAATCATTTGAGCTTGGAAATGTGAGCTTTTAGGTTCCTAACTTATAATCTACCGCGGTTGTTATTTCTGGATCTGTGTTTCGAGCTTCTTTTATAGAGTGTTTGTTTGGTAAAGAAGGTTTTTTTTGAGCTTAACTCTTCAGTTTCGTGATGATTGCGTTGTCCATGTTTTGCTTTTCACTTGCAAATTTATGATGTTTTTTGCGAAAATGCCAATGCTCCTTTTTTCCCCTGGCACTTTCTGTATTGAATGATTGCTAAGGATACTTGTATTTTAGTCCTTTAATGGTTTGTGTTAGAAAAACCTAAAAGAAGATATTGCATCTATGGTGCCTTTGTGCCATTTTTACTGGTGTCAGAAGAACATGAGTGCCGAGTTTGGAAATTATTGGGGTGGATTTGTGATTGTGGTTGATGATTTAAGAGTAGGGAAGCTTAATCTTTTTGTTTCAAATTAATCTATTGGTGAGAAAATTTAGAATGTTGTACCAGATGTTATTAAAAAAATTACAAGCTGGATTTGATATCTTTACAAGTGCGATCATAACTCATAAGGATTGAGCATGCCACTTTTGGGATCGATTTGAAGTTTGGGTGCTCTCTATAACTAGATGTCTTCACTTCATTGAAGTCTATTTTGTTTGTAAGTCGAAATTTTTCATATTACTATCGCAATGAGTGGTTGTTTTGGAAGAGCGGTTTGTTTTATGGTAATTAACTCGTTGATTCATGAAAAAATGTTGTCCGCGTGTTTGTGGGTTCACTTGCAAATTTATGATGTTTTTGCGAAAGTGGCAATCACACTCCTGTTCTTCTTTCCTGCTCTGTCTTTTCTTGTTTTCAGTAATTGCTAGACATACTCGTATTTTAGTCCTTTTGTGTATTATGATAAAAGAACCGAAGAAAAACCTTGTTTTTCGGGGTTTTTCGGTGCCTTTGTGTTATAATCAGTTTAGAAGCTCAATTTGTTATATTAGATATGTAGTAGTTCCAATTTATGATTTTACATCCGTATTTATAGGTAAACTTCTGAAGGGGTTTTGGTATCTTGCCATTTTTACGCTGTTATCCCGTACATTGCGTTACCTTCCAATAATTTTAACTTCAATCACATGATGTTACTGTGTGTCTATTTTTGGAGTCGAGTTGAGGATCCTTAAATGTGGATTATACTAGGGAAGTAATGTTTTCATGAAAGAATATCTACTGGTCAAAACTATGAATCTTGAGTGAAATTTACCTTATTTGTTATTTCTTTTCTGTCTGTTGAGAATTGTTGTTACTCATATTTCATTTTCTGCTTCCACCAGTTGCATTTTTGCTTTGGAGATATGGACTTTTGCTTCAGAGAACTAGCTGGGGAGTCGCTCCCTTCAGACCATGATTTCCTTCGATGCCCATTTTTGAGGAATATCAATGAGCCAACAAATTTTTCTTTGTCATCTTCCCTGGCCTTTCCTTTGCCTGTAAGTCATATTCTTTTTCACGACCTACATCTTTCTGACCTGAAGAATGTTAAGCTAGGTACTGTTAGTTCATAATTTGTAATATGTCAAATAATTTCTTTCCTCTTTTACAACCGGGGTCACGCAGCATATGTTTTGTGGACCTAGGTCATGTTCTTTGCATATAGCCTAAAGCTACTATATAGCATTTACGTTTCAGCTAGTTTTATGGTTGATTGCTCCTGACATACTTGATTTTCGACTGTCTATTTCATAGGTACGTGGAGCCAAAGGTCCAATTTTTGAAGATGGCCCCAATTTTGATAGGGCATTCAGGGTATTCCACGGCCGTGATGGAGTTGTTCCGCTTTCTGGGAGATCATATGTGCGATCTGAAAATTTGGAGCTTGATCCACCTGCACCTCAGTTTAATCCTTTAGCTGCAAAGGCTGCCACTATCAGCCTTTCAGGCTTTGGTGGCCCCTTTAGCTTTGATGCATTCTCTGAGAAGTGGAAAAAGCAAAATAAAAAATCCCAGTCATCGAAGAAGGATTCTACGTCTAAGGTAAGTGCTTCATTTAGCTTAGCGATTTTTTATCTTCTGAATTTTGTTTGGCGGAATTCCGGAAATTTGTGTCAATTTTGCTGCTTGCCCTGAACTGGTTCTTAAGACGGTAATATCTATTATTTAGGGAGGAAATGGGAAGCACGAATCATTGAGTAATGAGTGGCTGCAGACAGGGAACTGTCCACTTGCAAAGTCGTATAGGGCTGTGAGTGGTGTCGTGCCGCTAATAGCAAAGGTCCTGCAGCCCCCACCTGGCGTGAAGCTGAAGTGCCCACCAGCCATTGTTGCAGCCCGGGCAGCTCTAGCTCAAACTGCCTTTGCAAAGAACCTTCGCCCTCGGCCATTACCCTCAAAGGTTCTTGCGATTGGAGTCCTGGGTATGGCAGTGAATGTGCCATTGGGTGTATGGAGGGAACATACGAAGAAGTTTTCACCTGCTTGGTTTGCAGCTGTTCATGCAGCAGTTCCATTTATAGGCATGCTTCGGAAATGTGTCTTGATGCCTAAGTCTGCCATGGCATTTACTATTGGAGCTTCAATACTTGGCCAGGTCATCGGTTCAAGGGCTGAGCGTTACCGACTGAAGTCCAATGCTGCAAGAAAGTTGGTCCTAACTGAAACTTCTGTCAATGATACCAAAATGCTGCAGGTTGTCACAGTTAACAATGGTGGGCACCGCAACGATATCGCAAAGTGGGATCCGCTCTCTCTGCGTGGCAGTGAGCCTTCTCCATCCACTGGTGTCTGCTGCTCAGCTTAATTTCTGGCGATCCTGGAAACTGTATCAAATTTATGCCTCATATGTATCAAATTTCTGGTGTCTGTCATATTTTATGCCGCATTTGTATCATTATTGCAATGGAAGTTCTCTGGCCTCCACTCGGAATGGCTTTAGTTTGTGACATTTATCCTTTTCTCGAAACAATTGAGTTCGGCAATTGAAATAAAAATGAGTGTGTGTTGATATATTGCATACGTGTTGACTGAAACTTCTGTCAATGAAACTTTTGCCACAGCACCACCCTCAACTGTTTTTTTTTTTTTTTTTGACAGAAGTAAAGACTTTACATAAAGCGCCGCTATATCATGCGCCTCAGTGTTAAATTTCCTCGGAACAAAGAAAATTCTAAGACAATGAAGACCAGCGTACAAATCTTCAATCCTTCCTTTAACATTTTGGAAGGAACCTAACCAAACACTACTATTACTCATAATGTGAATAAGCACAAGACAGCCAGTAAAGATATGTCATCAGCTTTTTTGAATATGGTAAATGGTTGAACAACTACATTTGCGTGGACCAAAGGAGTTGTAAGATCGAGTAGGTGATTGATTATATAGTCTAAACCACATTCAACTTGACAACATTCAGTAGATCAATACTGCTTTTGAAACAATCCTGTTAGCTGAAGGCTCAAGTATGTCCAATCCTTGTAAGAGACCGTCAATTTTATGCTTCATATTGAGTTGTTCTTGTGATCACCTGTCAACTGTACGATGTTATGTAATTGTGGTAAGCTTAATTCAGTGTTAAATAGCTGGTGTTTCCTGTTGTAATGTTGAATTTGTATAAACCATCACCACTTTTCTGCATTACCCAAATCAAGGCACATGAAAATGAGTCATGCCAGACATGCATTAGCACGAGACAGGAATCCGAGTAGAACCATTGAATGGCTAAAGTAAGCCACAAGAGGACATGGATACAGACAGGTTTCGAACCTGATCATAGATCCAAATATACAAGGTAGCTAATATCTAGACCTAAGCTAGCTAATATCACCAAATCTACTAATAATTTATCCTGTGGTCACTTTGACAATCCAAATATATTGGACATCGATAAAACAAAATCGATTATGTTGAATCCTTAGGCCTTTTCTTGTTGTCACGACTTAACCTTCGTTGATTATATGGATCTGGTATGGTATCTTACTGATCCAGAAAAAGCTAAATGTAATTTTTTTTTTCTGAAATATCTAATAACCAAACTTATAAATTCTTAATATTAACAAAGTCAATAGATATTATATTAATCAAGTCCATAGTTTTACTCCACAATCTTTATCATGCTCCCCCTGAATTTCTTGTACCTTATGTCATTTTACTTGTTCTTTCTCATAAAATTAATAAACAAAATACTAAAAGATACAAGAAATTTACTCGAGCTCGTAAAAGAAGAGGAATAATCCCTTATCGCTTGATCAGATCTAACAAGTTGGTAAAATTTATTTTATCGTATTCCAATTAGTGGCGGATCCACCTTATACTAAGGGGGGTCAAGGGACCCCACTTGGGAGATTTTTTTATATAAATAAAAAGAGTTTATCTGATAAAATTATTTATTTGTATTATTAGTGAACCCACTTAGAGAAAAAAATGACCCCTGTTAAATTATTTTCTGAATCCGCCACTGATTCCAAACTCCTAAAACAATATACAACCCTAACTAACATCTTTAACAGCCCGAATTTTTTTAAAAAAAATAAAAGTACTTGCATATGAAAAAACCGTTACTATTACTACCAAACTACACCACTTGCTATCTTACGGCGTCTCCCGTACAAAATTACATACACCCGCAAAACAAACAAACAAACAAAGATGAACACGATAATCGGTACACCCTGGCCCGAATCCAACGACGGTCTCACCTACCACGACCTCGTCTCCCCTTCTCCCTCCGGTCTCTCTCACAATCTATACCATGTTCCCGGGAGCATGTGCTCCTACCTAAATTTCTCGTACCTTTTGTCGTTTTCCTTGTACCTTCTCAAAAAAACTAAAAGGTAGAAATACCGGGTGGGAACACATGCTCCCGGGAACACGTAATAATTTGCCCCATTTTTTACTTTTCTTTTTTTACAAACTTAATTAATTAATATTATAATTACTCTTTTTTAATCATAGGTTTAACTCTCATCCAATTTTACTCCACCAAGTACCCCAGCTCTGCTCCTTTGCAAGGGTAATTTAATTTAATTAATTAATTAATTAATTTTTACTTACTACTACTTTCTTTATTTTATTTCTAGGATTTTTAACTAATATTTTATACTAATATCTTTTTACGTAATTCTGATTTATGCTTCACTTTTTTCTTTTTTCAGTTGGTTACAGCGAATCCATAATAATCAGGTTGGTTAGCTTAGTGACATTGTGATATTTACGCTACCTTTGACGCGCACTGGATAAACCCTGGGCATACGTGATAGCCTACCAACCATGCAACTATTAGGAGTTTATTTAACCTATCATGAATTTTTTAAAAAGATCGTCTACTTTTATTATAAAAAGTAAAAGTAGACGAGCTACGGACAATCTAAATCAACTTAAGCTTCATGCAAGCCACAAGCGCAAGTTAAATAAGAAATATGTGTTGCATTCCTTTGTTAGGCTAGCATGACTCCGTTTACTTTCATGATTAAAAAAAAAAACGATCTATCTCGAGACTTTGTGATATCCTTTTTTTGTTATTCGTCTTTTAAATTTCATAATTGCCTTTTTTTTTAATTACGTGATAGCATGCAAACCACGCAACTAATAGTACTTCCTTTAAGTGATTCATTTTTTTAATTTTGTAATTGCATTTTTTTAATTTCATTTTGGCTTTAATGCAGATTACGGTTGATGGAGATATTGTTACTGATCCAAATACTGTTCTAAGGTTGTGAATTTACTGTCGATTGTAGTATAAGATTCCGAGCTTTTGCTTTCGATTTTAGTGTTTGCTTGTTGGAGAAGATTGTTATGTGGTTTAGTTAGTTTAGTTGGTTGAAGTGTACATTGTTATGGTTGTTGATTGGATTTTGTTGAATGTGTGTGTAGAGGTGGTTCTAAGTTGGTGTATCATCGGCTTCCGTGGAAGGAGCCCGATGCTCCTTACTTGATTGAGGTGTTGTATGAAGATGATGACATGGTAATACCACATAATCCTGAGTGTTTCGAGTTCCGTTTGGTTTTTCGTGTGTTGTTTGTGTTGGACGGATGCTTTGTGCTATAATGAGCTGAGAAAGGTTGTCCTTTGTGAGGGTGTATCGTGTTTTACTTGCATAGTGAGTGGCATTTGATGACCAAGTAAAATTGAGATCAACTTGACTTTGTTTAGTCAGGGTGGCGTGGCGATTGTAGCTCAAGAACATGAAAATGTATGATGTAGGAACTGAATAGGAGTTGGTGCTCTAATCAAAAGAAACTACGAGCAATAGGCATATTGAACATCGACTCGTCTAAAATGGCAGTAATCTTATTCAGATTCTTAATAAATCAAACTCTTAAAAAAATTGCAATTTGAATGTAATAAAAGTATATTATCATAAACAGTTACCTATCAATTTACTGAGTTTGTTTTTTAGGGGGAGGGTTGTCCAACATGAATAACTTCCTGAGGTTTCGGGGTCCCCTGCCCTTTACTGTTTCCTTCGTAATTTCTACATGTTCATGAATGAAATCCTCTGATTCCTTAAAGAAAAAAAAATCTGTCATAATTGCCATGTTCTTAGATATGTTGCTCCTACCAATGTTCCACGTATGAATTATCAGTTGATATTGAGTAGATGTTTATTGGTGTGGTTATATATATACACATATATTTACGGCTTTATATGACAGATGGCTTTGAATAAGCCAAGTGGTCTGCAAGTTTTGCCTGGAGGACTTTTCCAACAGCGGACTGTGTTAACACAACTTCAATGGCATGCTAGCAAAACAAGCCGCTCAGGAGCAAGTCAAGAACTTCATCCTGTTCCTGTTCACCGTCTTGGCAGGGGAACCTCAGGTCTGCCTTTTTGGTTGTCTGGCAAACTTAAGTGGAAAAATAGATTAATTACTATTCCCTAGGCAAAAGGGAGTTACGAATGAAACCGTCTTGCTGGCTTATCACTGGAAAACGACCTATAAATTTGATCTCCACTCCACCATGGATACTTGTTTATGTAGCACACTACCTTGATGACCCAAATAACGTGTTTGGATCCTCTAGAGTTTATTCTTGTAGAGTTGGTAGAGTTTGCCATAATTGGTAGCATGAAAAGAGGGATGTATGACCAAAACACCCAAAGGGGGAAAGTGTAAAGTAAAATACTACTATTTTAGGGAAACTCTACACCCTAGAGTTGTTTTTCAACTCTAGAGGATCCCAATACCCAAATAATGTGTCATGAAGCACCTTGAGCCATTGTTTGTGGAAACTACCGTACATGTGACGTGTGCTTAACTTTACCTTGTGCGTGAACTTCTTTAATCTTCATGCTCAATGTTATATGTTTGCCATCTGGAACCTTACCTTATGTTAGCTATCCAAATTAATAAGTCATGTTAAAACTGGTTCTGTCTGTCAATTTAGAATCTAATAGAAACAAGTTGCTGCAAATTTTCGAGTCATTCATTAATAGTGACCAAGTACGTTGAGTGAGCTCCCCTTTCATTTGTCCCCATCGAGGACAGCTTATCCATTTGCTATACTTTTACCTGAAAGTCTTAATATAATTCTTTTCTTATAAAGAAAACATCAAGTGAGATCCAAATGCTGAAACTACTGATGTGAAAACAGCAGTCCCTTGACAGAAAAAAATACACGAAGTTGGTGTCTTTTCTTACTGTACCTAAGAAAAGACCAAGGTGCTGAGTGGTTTGAAAACTGAAAACATGTAGCTGTGAAGTGTGAACTAAAGTATCCGAGAAGGCTCTGGTGTTTTTGTTTATGAATACAGGTCACATATATATATGGGAGCGAATACTACAATACATCTGACGCTCCTCGTCAGTGTTTAAAAAAGAATGAAGAAAAAACAGTTATATCCATGACAGGAGAATTTGTCATCCTTAGCCCACCCTTCTGGCCTCAAATCGCGTGCAACAAGCGAGTGGTTGGCTGCACTTGTCTTCCTTCAGTGGCTTTGTGAAATGATGTATATTACTTTTTGGAATGTGAATTCTAAACCATTCTGATACTGCCTTTAAGCTACCTATCTGATTGTTTTCTTCTGCTCGAGCCTTGTTGATGAAGTATGGTTAAGCTTCATAGTAAATATGAATAGACCTTTGTTCATTGAAACATGTTTGTATATTGTTCTTATCAAATCGGAACTGAAGTTGACTCTTAAGAGAGTAGGGTCCACTAAAGAATAACATAGCTTGCAGAATAAGGTGTGCGGTGTACGGTGTACAGTGTACCTAGTAATGAACACAAGTAATGTACTCAAATAAAAACTCGGTAAAAGATATTAGTATCCTACACTACGTCAAAACTGCACCAATTCGTTAGTTGAAAAAGTGGGAAGAATGACTTGGGCTCTTGGCTGTACTTGTAAAAGGCTAATCTCAAACTAGACTGAAGATTAGAGTTCTACTCTATAAGGGCCTGTTCTCCTCAACTTATTTCTACTTATTTTCAGAAAAAATAAGATAAGTTCAGAAGAAATAAGAAAAGTTCAGGAAAAATAAGTAAAGTTCAGATAAATAAGCAAGAATAAGTAAAGTTCAGAAAAATAAGTAAAAATAAGTAAAATAAGAAAAAATAAGTAAAGTTGAGCTATCAAAACAACATGAATCAGGAAAAATAAGTAAAAATAAGTAAGTTCAGAAAAATAAGTAAAGTTCAGAAAAATAAGTAAAAATAAGAAAAGTGTAGAAACCATTCAGATAAGATAAGATAAGATAAGTGAAATTAAGTTGAAGAGAACAGACCCTAAGTATTACTGAAACTACTGATGGAAATTTGATGTGACCCTTAACAACCATAGGAATTTTATTTTTTCTTGATAACCTTAAGATGACCATGGTGGATCCATCCAGTACATCTCTCAAGGACCTGGAGCTTACTTATTATGCCTTTTGGGTTTGGGATTCCAAACATTTCGATTTTATGGTTCAACCCTTTGCTTGTTTCCTTGGGGAGCAACAAGTGACAACACAACTCGAGTAGTTTTATACTTTTATGGTTCAACCATCAAATTACTGGATGAATTTGATACCATTCAGTTGATTGATGTGATGGTACTGGAGCTTCTGCTTTGACTGTAGCTTTGGATAAGTCAATGCTGGTAATATGTGCAATATGGAGAGAAAGAATACAATGAGGACCGACATCCTGTCAACATATACCCTTACCGATAAAACAAAAACAAATTTATACTAGAAGCCCTTCTTTAGCCCCTCCATCTTGTATCTTTCCATGTCGTATGGTAAATTATTCAAAGTCCCAATTCTTGGAAAGGTCAACCATTTTCTTCCTTGCTTCTGCTGTCAAGGTCAACATCAGCTAGGCAATCCATTGGTTGATACCCCCTGAAGAAGAAACATTACCGCCTCCCACGGTAAGTTTTTGATGCTGCGTGCCGGCTAGGGGAAGAATATCCATGGCGCTTGATTCGTATTTGGAGATCTTGATATGTAACAAGTTTTCAAGTCCCAAGGCTGATCTTTAAATTACTTTGTTTCTATAATTTGTTTGTTTTGGCAGTTGTAAACTGTGTCCACAGACAGAATTTCACATGGTTCACGATCAACGTTTTGGCTACGCCAACTAGAGGATCTCGGATTTCACCATCAACGTTTTGGCTAGGCACAAAAGTACAAACGTGCAAACTCAGTATTCGAGCACAGATGAGAGGCACGTATGGGAGACTGATAAGAAAATTCTACCCGTAGTATTTTCTCCCTAAATTTCCCCCTCATAAGGATTGATGAGATAACTCTCCTAGACTCCCTTAGTGTATGAAAGGCACCCGGGTCTTTATATATTGAACCCTACTAGTGCAATCACAATACAATAAGAAGTTATTAGGAATATTACAAATATTCAATATATCAAAACATTTGACAAAAGCAACTGAAGTACGCAGAAAACACGCGTTGTCTCCCTCGACTCCTCCCCGTTTCCGCCTCTTTCTGCTCGACTCCTCACTTAGAGGTCCCACTTGAGCTGTATGGCTTCTCAACTCGTCTTGTGCCTGATCCGAACTCATCTAACCCGAAACTGATTTTTCAAGTCACAATATAACATCCACCTTATTGCCTGTTGCTACTTCTATGATTATTTAATTGAGTAACTTGGTTCTTGATTGCTGAATGTTTCTATTCAGTTGTTGATTTATGTAATTTTTACCACTTTCAACTTGTTGTCTGGCATCAGGTGTATTACTTTGTGCAAAGACAAAGCGTGCTAAGGCTTGCCTTGCTGCATATTTTGCCGATGGAACATCATTGGTGAGAGGAACAAGGCTAGTAAAAGATATCCGTTCTTTACCTATGCCATATCCATAAATCTTTGCATTTCTGTGTGGATTCTCTGATTATTGATGGCATTGATTAGTTTGGTGTAGTATTTCGAATAGCTTTATTCTTATGTGAACTTAACTGTTAGCTTATAGAAAATCTTTTTACTTATTTTGAAGAAATTATCACATCTTCTTCTCTAGAAAAATCTTAGTCCCCTCTCTGGCTACCCCCTTCTCTCCACGGGTTCAATTCCGACTGCTTTCTCCTTAGTAGTTCTATTGAGTGTTATTTGGATCATTTATGTGAGCAAGAACATTTGTTGGTTCAGTGGTTTGGCAAGTTTTATTTGCTTCCTCTGATTTTTTGGAGAGTCCAACTTAATGATCTGTTTCCTGGATTTCAAAAGTATATCTTAACAGTCATTGAGCTTATGTTGGCCTGGATACTACATTAGGTAAGCAGAATTTGGCTTGTTGAAAGTTGTGCATCTTTCAGATAAGTAAGACATTACTTCTTGTAAGTACTTTGAAGCTACCTGTGATATTCAGAATAGGCGTAAACGTATATATGATCTGTTGGCTTGTAGCTCAAGATAGTCTTGATTGACGTAGCACGAGAATCTGTTGAGGCGTGAACCAGATAGTTTAACTACCATGGTGTGTAAACTGAACAATTAGGCAGCCATTCTCTCTATGTCCTGTTAATGTGAGTTCTGTTATGAATGGGTTAGACATTGGTAATAGATCTTGTGATACAAAGAATGACCTTAGATGTTTGCTAAGTACAAGTAAGAAACAAGTCAACCTGATTTTTTTTGAAAAAGGATAGCTTTTGCAGCTTCAAAAGGTGTGTGTCATTTTATTGCTAGTAATGGTTGCTTTGGTAAAAATCATTTGTAGCCCCCCTCCCCCNNCCCCCCCCCCCCCCCCCGCCCTCTCATCTTCCAGTCTGCTATGGCGAATTTACTGACTTTTGTTGATCAGTGAACACTTTATGTTCGCAACTATACATTAGTACTTTAGTAGTAAGTGGTAACGAACTAACGATGTTTTGAAAATGCAGAGAGATCAACCAAGAGCTCCAAGTAGAACGAAGGATTACCAAGATTTATCGGGCACTTGTCAAGGGGATTGTAGAAAAAAATGAGGTAACACCATACCAGTTCAGATCTGAAGCTGTGAGCATATGCTTATTGATTAAACATCTGTATGTGTTGATGATACATTATAATTGTTAATACTATTTTCAAGTTATTTGCATAGTTAATTGAATCGTGTTATACTTCACTTTTTGCTATAAGCTTTTTGCCATTTGACGAGGACAAAGATAATTAATAATCCTGAATTTAAAACAAATAGTTCAAATTTTGAGTTAGGACCACATGCAACTATGCTTTTAAATCCTTTGTTATTCACCAAGTTTTCTCTCATCCGATATCTCTCCTATACTCTTCATCTCTCACATTTCCAATATAATAAAATTATAACCGTGCTAAAACATATTATAGTTATAAACAAGTGACAATGACTAAGACTAAGACATCTTAGATTTAAAAATGGAGAGACTGTATGTTACTCTTATGATTCTTAATGACGTACATTATTTATGATAAAATTAATAACAGGTTGTGATTAACCATCCAATTGGAGTAATGCGATATCCTGGGGTTTCTAAGGGCCTGTATGTTGCTTTGTCCTCAGGTATCTTATCCTTTGCACGTTTTATATGTACTGTTTTTTCTTCTGGTGTCATTCTCTTACATTCAAATTACTTAAGGATAAAGTTGCAGTGAATTCTGTGAGGTGGACATTAAACTCCCCGTTTAACTTCATATAACTAAAAAATTAAAATTCCGACTTTAAGCATATTGTACTGTTGAAGCATGATGCAGTAGACTACATAAATCCCCTCTATGGTTCACCACAAACAGTTGATGTATATTATATCCACACTAGAGCTCCAAGAGAATCACTGTTTGAAGGGTGGTACTATGGAGTCGCTACCCTATCACTGTTTGAAGTGTTATGTGGCTCATATGACTCATAAGTGGAATTGTAAAAGAGAACTGATTAGAAAGGTACATCCATTTCTTTCTTTCCGCATACTCCTGGAGTTAGGGGACTCTATGGGATCAATCAAACGGATCATAGCGGAGACTCCTGTAGAGGAAATATTACCAGAAGTACCTTAGGTGCCCAGGACTGAGTTAGCATGCCGTAAACTTAATGTTTCCCTAATCCCTAACAGAAAGACGGTTAGTTATCGCGGAGACTCCTGTAGAGGAAAATTCCTTGCTTACGGTGACAAAATTAAAAATAAAAGGAGAACTCTGTCCTGTAGCCCTGTAGGAGCTGCAATGTTGAACTCAGGCAACGTTCTCTCATTGAGGGGGAGACATCTCTAGTCTGGCAGTGTGACACACTGACTCGTTGGCCTGTCTTCAGTCAGTAAGCACTTCTTGTCGAATGAATTTGGGAGAATCTACCTGATTGCTGTCTTAACAACACACATAATCTTCCTCTAGCATGCCATTGGCAAATATCAGACTACTTGTAATTATGTATTATTCTTTAGTGAAGTTATTTTTTCTAAAAATGTATTACTCTGTAATCACGTTTAGTGTTCCTACCACCCATCCCTCGTTCATGATGTTATTAAAGTAAATGACTCTATTCTATGTTTCCAGTCCAACGAATGAATGACATGTACCCATCCTGGGAATACAGATCTTAAGATATTCCGTGTGTTAGCCTAAAATTTTATTGTTCAAGCATGAGACATCTCTGCACCAAACTGATACCCCTCCATTTTTACCAATTCTCAACATTTTTTTTTTTTTTTGCACTATTTGAAGTCATACTTTGATCATTAATAAATCGAAATTTATAATTGAACATTTATGAGAATATAATCACATACCTTTATAAATTTTTCGATCTCATATGTTTAGATATTGATCGTCAAAGTACGAGCTCGGCAAGTATGAAAAAACAAATGTTAAGAATTGGTAGAAATGGAGGGAGCAGTGGAGTACTATTGTTTATTGATAACAGAAAGTTTACCTGTAGATTTGCTGGTAAAAACTTTTTCAGTGTAGAAGTACTGTTACTTATTTTGCGAGAGTCTCCTTTTCTCTTCTCAATTTGTTTAGTACTTTCCCTAACAGGTAAACCAGCATTGAGCAAAGTCAGGGTTCTTCACAGAGATGTAGAAAAAGATCAGACACTAGTCCAGGTGACTTACTCTCACTTGTTTCAATGCCTACCTGTCTAACTAAATAATTCCTATCCCTACCTGTCAAGTGAAATAGTACTGATATGCTTACTGGTTCTACAGTTCATTTATGATTGAGTGGCTAACTTTTGGTTCTGGAATGTTTACTTTGGCAATCTTGCCTCAGTGGATGTCAGCTATTGAGATTAGTTGTTAACCTATCAATCTAACTTCTTAGCCATTATATTTTCCACAAAACTGGTCACTGGTCAGATATAGGATAAGAAAGGAGAATCGTCATTATGGAAGGTACTGCATAACCTTCCCCTTTGGCAAGCAGCAGAGCTAATAAGTTCTAAAAAGGGTCTATTTGTTGGAATGGAATATGGACCAAAGGTGTATCTTATTTCACATGGAACCTGAGATGGGAAACAGATATGATACAAAGCAGGGACAAGGGAAATGCCGATTTCAGGCAAAAAAATAAAAAAGAAACAACCTTAAATTAATGCTACAGATAATGGTTAGCACAAACCAGCTATACAACTAATTCAAATGTTCAGATTGATTGTAGTTGTCATTTATAACACCCAAGAGAGATATTGATAGAAAGCAGATGTGGTTAAACAAATCTAGAGTTTGGTAAAGAGGGGAGGACTGAAAGGTGCAAGCGGTTTAATGTCAGAGAGGTTTCCTCTAAGTTTCTGGGAGTTTTTGAAAGAAAACGCCTCATGAGAAAGGAAACATGATCTTCAGAGTATTTGGTTTATGCCCATTATTTAATTTTCTTTCACGTGTGGAGGAGAGAAATTAGCTCCAGCTTGAAATCTCTCAATTTGTGTAGTAACTAGCTTCAGTTTCAAGTGTGTTCTAGTGCCACCCGCGCATGAGACTCCTTCAATACCCAGGTCTAAGCACGTTTTGTGGAGGGTATGATATCTGCAGCCTTCATGCCTACACTTACAGAAAGGTGGTCTCTGTTAACCTTTTTTGTAAACAACTGGTCTACTACTTCACGACGGAAGGGAATAATGTATAGAGGCATTTAACTGTGTCTATTTTAGCCCATTTGAAAGAACTGCCAACTTGAAACTCTTTAATTATTTGTAAATAATTATTCTTTTGTAGCTTTTCAATCGGAGTTCAATTTTTTCCTTTGAACTCCTCCATATCGACCATATGCAAGGGCTCTGTTTTTGCTTAGCTTTGACTTCTTTGAACAGGTAGAGATACAGTCTGGAAGGCCTCACCAAATCCGCATTCATCTTTCTCTGATAGGATATCCGCTAGTAGGTATCTCTCTCGCTCTCTGTCTCTCTCTCTCAACATCTTAGGGCCGGTGAAATAAAACAAAAATAGAAGGATAACCAAAAACTTTAAATGAACCCCCACAGCCTTCCCCAACCTTCTCTCTCCTCCGCTATCCCTGCTGACAAACAGACTAGCCATCTCCTTTGGCGGCATACCAGCGTTGACCGCCGCATCACTAGTCGGATAACCACTGTTTTGTTTACAATTATCAAATAATCAACGCTATGTCAGAATTCTTTGTAGAGTTTCCAAGATCTAAAATTTTGATTTGCAATTTTTCAGAAAGTTCACGACTTAACATCAACACCATCGTCCGATCCGCCCATTGTCTAACACTCCCTCGCTCGAATTACTATTAAAGTAAACTACATGAATCGTTAGAGTAAACTACATAATTTATTAGGGTAAACTTACGTAGTCATTAGAGTATTCTAAGAGTACCAACATAAATCATTACAGTAACCTTAAGTAACCATTAGAGTAAGCTTGTTAGAGTAAATGTGGCTCTAATAGATATAGGTTTACAATAATGCATGATTATGTTTACTTTAACTAGATAGAAGAAATGAAATCCATAACAATCACAAAATCACCACCATCAGAATAAATCACAAAACAATAAGAACAACATCACCTCAGCTCCTTCGTAAACAACCATTAATTCAATTTAATCAACTTCAAAATCGAACACAACCACCAAAACTAAGTATTGAGCTCTGGCAGCCAAATAATGTGGAATTTGTTTCGCTTTCCTTGATAATGATATATATATATATA
>CAAKMY010035246.1:0-21485 GCA_901111285.1 Corrigiola litoralis | reverse complement strand
AAACCTCATTTTGGCCCCAATATGGATACGGACAAAAATTGGCGGTAGGCATCCTAGACACATATAATGGAGAACGGAACAAGAAAATTGCAAAAAAAAAATAGCCAAGGCATAGCCCAAACCATTGGTTTTGTCCATTATTCACAAGCTCGAATCGAGCGATAAACAGAACGTATATCTATCAAGGCAAAGGAATGGCATTGCCATATGCTCCAATTTTATGATCCAATTATACTCCAATATACCCTAGGAGCATGCTAGGTCCCTTTCGGAAATTTTTATGGAGAATCAAAAATCGACCCAAATAGCTCGTTTTTGTGGACTATTATCCACGAAAAAACCTCGTTTCGGCCCCGAAATGGATTCGGATGAAAATTGGCGGGAGACATCCTAGACACATATAGTGAAGAATGGAACAAAAAAATTGCAAAAAAGTAACCTAGGCTTAGCCGAAACCATCGGTTTTGTCCATTATTCACAAGCTCGAGTCGAGCGATAAACAGAACGTATATCTATCAAGGCAAAGGAATTGCATTGCCATATGCTCCAATTATATGATCCAATTATACTCCAATATACCCTAGGAGCATGCTAGGTCACTTTCGGAAATTTTTCTGGAGAATCAAAAATCGACCCAAATAGCTCGTTTTTGTGGACTATTATCCACGAAAAAACCTCGTTTTCGGCCCCGAAATGGATTCGGATGAAAATTGGCGGGAGACATCCTAGACACAGATAGTGAAGAATGGAACAAAAAATTGCAAAAAAGTAACCTAGGCATAGCCTAAACCATCGGTTTTGTCCATTATTCACAAGCTCGAATCAAGTGATAAACAGAACGTATATCTATCAAGGCAAAGGAATGACATTGCCATATGCTCCAATTATATGATCCAATTATGCTCCAATATACCCTAGGAGCATGATAGGTCACTTTTGAAAAAATTTCTGGAAAATCAAAAATCGACCCAAAAAGCCCGTTTTTGTGGACTATTATCCACGAAAAAACCTCGTCTTGGTCTCGAAATGGAGTCGGACGAAAATTGGCAAAAGGCATCCTAGACACATATAATGGAGAATGGAACAAGAAAAAAGTAGCCTAGGCATAGCCCAAACCATTGGTTTTGTCCATTATTCGCATGCTCGAATCGAGTTATAAACACACCGTAAATCTATCAAGACGAAGGAATGTCATTGTCATATGCTTCAATATACCCTAGGAGCATCAAAGGATACCAAACAAGGTATGAGGCATACCAAACGAAAGACCAACCACTAAGGGAGTATGAAGTTTAAAGAAGAGCGGAGGAAGTACAATCTTCCCAAATGCTCTTGCCAAACACGCAAAGGGGTATCGATAGATGCGTGATTCTAAACGTACAAAATTATTTTGGAAAATCATAGTAGTGAATTTGTTTCAAACTCAAGCAACCTCGTATGTTATCACATCTAGTCATATTCAAAGCTGATGTTATGTTGATTGTAGTGCAAATTCACGTTGACTGAGTCCATAATCTAAGGTTCGAAGAAAACGTAGATTGGTCGATCTTAAACATTGTTAGTAAAGTGTTTGTACCCAAAAAAAAAAACATTGTTAGTAAAGAGTTAACTAAATTAACTCGCATCCTTTACTTCTTTGTTGGGTTGGTTCACACACGCGAAAACGATCACGGGTCACAATAGCAGATAATTATGACCAATAGTGCCACGCACTTACTAATTTAAAATTAGACGTGGTCATTAAACAAGTTAAAAAAAAAGAAAGAAATAGCCAAGTATAAGAATGAAGAAGTATTCCAAAAACAAACCATTTTACCTCCTTAAATTTCTCTAACAATTCCACTGGTTGCGCCAACGGTGGCTTCCCGCCGGAATTGTCACTTTTCGGGCGACTTGCCGCCTCCGGTTTATGGTATATTCATTTTATTAAAATCTCCTAAAAAAATTGCTTATTTGGGTAATTTTTTTTTATTTGGAAACTTTGTTGTTTATGATCATATAATATGCGATCACATTCTGTAATTTGGAAAGTATATATTTGGTTGTATTGGGCATGTTATTTGGATGATTGTGGAACATGGTTATTGCCCATGTGATGTTTTTGATTGTATTGGTTTGTGTTGTGTGGAATGTTGTTATTGATTGAGGAGTAAGGTTGTCCCAATGGCGAGTCTTGCCGGATTCCATGATCACAACCTGGGTTCGATTCGATATCCTCTCTCTCCATATCCAAAGCTAACCAAATTCAAAAGGGTGAAAGATTGTTGTCATCATCTATTTTTTTTGTGTGTGTGATTTTGTATGTATTGGAATGAACAATGTGTTAAAGGAGTAATTGTGTCTTCTCGAGATTAATAGCGCGAACAACTTCCCGGTATATGATTAGAGGGGTAAAGCTGCGTACATTTGACTCGCCCTATTGCCGCAGTAGAGGCTTTTGGGGTAAGGTGAGGTAATGCCCGCAGGGGCGGAGCTAGGATCAAAATATAGGGTAACATCATAATACGAACATGAAGACTTTGAGGTAAGACCAAGGTTTTCCGAAAATAATTTGATCTTTTGGGTATCACGTACCACCCCGGGTTGGATTGTGGCTTGAGCGTAACGTTGAAGTTACAGGATGGCAAAGAAAATCTGGACAATTTTTTGGTGTTGTATACTGATGTTGGGAGTCACAGTTTCCAAAGTGCGCAAACAATATTGGACGAATGGAGTAGGTAACTTTGACGGTTCCCTAATGATCATTTATGCTAGTCGACTTCAAATCAATTCAGGATTAAGATTCTGATGTTGTTGGAGTGGGTAACTACTAGGACTACTTGTGATTGCTTTTCTCTAAGGTGAAACATAGTTTTCTAGGGTTGTGTTTTTGTTCATGTCTAATGTGGTTGTTCTTGTACAAAATACTGTGTAGATTTTAGAACTATGTGAATACTTAAGCTGAGATATGGTTTCTTATTTTCACTGCTTAAACAGAAATATGGGTGAGAGAGCAAGTTCTCTTGATCGGATCACTGAACTGCCAGACTTCATCCTTCACCATATACTGTCATTTCTTTCTATAAAAGACGCTGCTCAAACTTGTCTTATATCCAAGAGGTGGCTGGATATATGGGAAACCTTTCCCATACTAGATGGCAATGAGTGCTTTTTTGGCAGATATTTGGATATAACTAATCCTAAGGAGCTTGGACTACCTAAAGATGAGCGCCGCAATATTTATAATCAAAGAGTGACGTTCATGAGTTCTATTGATGAGAAATTGCAGCATCTTATTGAGAATGATCTCCGCTTGAAGAAGTTTCGTCTCAACATGACCCTTCTGAGTATTGGTTTGGCCCCTCATGTTGATCGGTGGATGGACATGGTTACCGATTTGAGTGTACAGGAGCTAGAGCTACGTCTTACAGTGGGAAAAAGAAAATTTTATACCCTGCCTTCAAAGGTCCTTACATCACAATCATTAACCAATCTAAGTTTAAAAAGCTGTCTTTTAAGCCACTTTGTGTGCGGGGATGCTGTTAAGTCCTGCTCCCTAGTTGAGCTGCATCTTGAGGAGGTCTGTATAGACGAGGAGGCAATTGAAAATCTTGTTTCCTCCATCCCTTCCATGGAAGTATTCTCTCTAAAGAAGTGTGTTGGTTTCTCAGAGCTTAAGTTGCATGGTCACAATAAGCTAAAGAAGATGGTGTACCATTCTCACAAGGACTTCACAGTGAAGAAGTTTAGCATCATAGCACCAAATTTAGAAGAACTTGATTTCCTTAGTCTTGATAAAGACAAGATGGGATATGAAACCATCATCAATGCTGAATGCCGAAACTTGAAACGCTTGTCTTTGTGTGGCATTTCAATTGATGCAAAGTGTCTAGAAAAAACAATTTCGTCCTTTCCTTTATTTGAGCATTTGTTACTGGGTAGATGTGTCATGAAACAAGAAGTTCTGAAACTTTCGAGTGCCATTCTTAAGGAGTTATACATTTACAATTGCACCAACTTGGTTGAAGCTGACTTTGATATACCTAAATTACACATATTCCAATATCATGGCAAGAATATGCCTCGTTTGTCAACAAACGATGTTGCTGGAAATCGTATAGCTGAGCTTCCTGTTCATCTAAAGAATATGGACAGTTCCTGGTTCTTGAAGTTGAACGACTTTCTCAGATATAACATATTCCAAGACTTAACTTTGTCTATCACCGCTAGACCAGTATGTCCAACTTGCTTCTTTGTACAAGTTATTTGTTATATCCATTTTGAATGTTCTGTACATCTTTGTGTTAATCTTGGTCTTGGTGTGTCAGGATAATAAGTTCCCCTTCAATGCTGAAGACTTTATGGCAATCCAGCTTCCTGCCCCCTTTGAACTTAGGAGTATGAAGCTGGTTATGCATGCATTTACAACAATAAACTATGGAGGTCTTTTGAATGGCTTGTTGTGGAACTTACGTCCCAAGATTCTATCATTAGAGCTCAATTATTATTCACCTACATATTTGAAGGTTTGTATTCATGATTATTAGTTTGAGATTTTGAATTGATTTGCAGTAGGCGACTTGCTAGCTTTCCGAACACGTACTATCTGACATCCTGGTGATTAACTTTGTGCAAGATTGTGCAAAGTTCTAAATATCATGCTCTTAGAGGAGAAGATGCTCAGACGTATTTTGTAAGGACATAATAACGTAGTATCAACTCATCTGTTTCTTTTAACCAAAAAAAAAAAAAAAAAAAACTTATATGTTTCATTCATCTCTACAGTTTGTTCTCTATGAAAATATGCACCAGTGATAATGTGAGAGTAAATTGGACTGTGTGAAAGTTGTCATCTTTAGATCAGTTTGATAAACTTCCATACACATTCTGTGTCAAAAGGTTTGTTATATCTATAAATGGACAGCTGAACATGCAACTGGTATATTGTAGCCTTAATTTATTTCCCTACTTAATGGACATGCAAAGATAAGATATTGACATGCACATATCTTTACATTTTTATTAGGTTAATTAGTTTACTTATCTAATTAAATTTGTTTACTTATTTTATTGATGGAATTGGTAAGAACTTTTGCAATGTTAGATGCTCCTTAATACATGTTTTGTTGGAGAAGTGCTTAAGTATATTATCTTTTGTCCAGACTCTCATATGGAGCCCTTCTCATCTAGCACGTAGCACCCCCTCCCCTTCTCTGAAGGCTCTTATTTTAGCCTGTAGCCCTGTACCACAAAAGCTATCATTAGTGCAGATTCTGAATTGTGTTAAAATGTAGCTAGGTTGGGACTTTGCATATTGAAGGAGTGAGCTAACATCATTAACTATTGCAGGGGCTGCTTAAGAGCTTGGTGTGCGAAGAAGAACCATATTGCTGTTGTTCTGAAAAATTTGTATGTTGGCGTCATTCGTTAAAGGATATAACTGTTGCTTATGTGAAAGGTTTCAGGATTGGCATTCTGCTCGATCTAATTACACTGAGCAGCGTGAATGATTTCGTAGATAACTGGGCAACTGAAGCAAAGAGAATTGTTAAGTCTTACGGAGCAATCAAAGGGGAAGTTTTGTCTTTCAATTTGTCATGGGGAGATTGCAGCACTTGACCAGAAAATTGTTTCATAAGTTGTAAGGGAAAGGTTGTAGTAAATTGCTCATTAGTATCTGAGGACTGCCACAATCCATCTAATTTAAGGTCTTGTATATTTGTCCTTCCATGTGTAAATAAATCATAGTGAATAAAAGAAATCTGGTAATTTTTGTAACATTTTCCGAAAAACCAAAAATCGACCAAAAATGCAGGTTTTTGTGGATTATAACCTACGAAAAAACCTCGTTTCAACCCCGAAATAGAATCGGACGAAACTTGGCGCAAAGCATTCAATTTACATATATTGAAAAATGGTAACAAGAAAATTGCCAAAAAGTAGCCTAGAAATAGCCCAAGCCATCGGCTTTGTCCATTATTCACATGCTCCAATTGATCAATAAACTCACCGTAAATCTATCAAAAAAGAAGAATTATATTGCTATATGCTACAACCATGCGCCAGTGTACCATAGTATCATGCTCGGTAACTTTCGAAAGATTTTCCCGAAAACCAAAAATTGACCCAAAAAGCTGGTTTTTGTGAACTATAACCCACGAAAAAACCTCGTTTCGGCCCCAAAATGGAATCAAACGAAAATTGGCGGGAGACATCCTAAACACATATAATGAAGAATGGAATAACAAAAATTGGCAAAAAGTAGCCTATGCATAGCCCATACACCAGGTTTTGTCCATTATTCACATGCTCGAATCGAGCGATAAAGACATTATAAATCTATCAAGAAGGAGGAATGACATTGTCATGTGCTATATTTACGCTCCAATATAACCTAAGAATATGCTCGGTCACTTAATTACGGATCATTTTCCGGAAAAGTAAAAAATCAATTGAAAAAGCCGGTTTCTGTGGACTATAACCCACAAATAAAACCTCGTTTCGGCACCGAAATGAAATCGGACAAAAATTGACGGGAGGCATCCAGAAGACATATAATAAATAATGGAACAAGAAAATTGGCAAAGAGTAGCCTACACATAGCCAAAACCATCGGTTTTGTCCTTTATTCACATGCTCGAATCGAGCGATAAACACACCGTAAATCTATCAAGAAAGAGGAATGCCATTGCCATATGTTACAATTATATTCAAGTTCACCGTATTAGCATGCTCGGTAATTTTTGGAACATTTTCCGTAAAACCAAAAATCGACCAAAAATGCCGGTTTTTGTGTACGAAAAAAACCTCGTTTCAGCCCGAAATAGAATCGGACGAAACTTGGCGCAAAGCATTCTATTTACATATATTAAAAAATAGTAACAAGAAAATTGCCAAAAAGTAGCCTAGAAATAGCCCAAGCCATCGGCTTTGTCCATTATTCACATGCTCCAATTGATAAATAAACTCACTGTAAATCTATCAAAAAGAAAGAATTATATTGCTATATGCTACAACCATGCTCTAGTGTACCATAGTATCATGCTCGGTAGCTTTCGAAAGATTTTCCCGAAAACCAAAAATTGACCGAAAAAGCTGGTTTTTGTGGACTATAACCCACGAAAAAACCTCGTTTCGGCCCAAAATGGAATCAGACGAAAATTGGCGGGAGGCATCCTAAACACATATAATGAAGAATGGAATAAGAAAATTGGCAAAAAGTAGCCTAGGCATAGCCCATACATCCGGTTTTGTCCATTATTTACATGCTCAAATCGAGCGACAAACACACTGTAAATCTATCAAGAAAGAGGAATGACATTGCCATATATTACAATTATACTCAAGTTTACCCTATTAGCATGCTCGGTAATTTTTAGAACATTTTCCGATCAACCAAAAATGCAGGTTTTTGTGGACTATAACCTACGAAAAAACCTCGTTTCAACCCCAAAATAGAATTGGACGAAAATTGGCGGGAGGCCTACTATTTACATATATTTAATAATGGAAACAATAAAATTGACAAAAAGTAGCGTAGGAATAGCCCAAACCATTGGTTTTGTCCATTATTCACATGCTCGAATTCAGCAATAAACACAACGTAAATCTATCAAAAAGGAAGAATTATATTGCTATATGCTGCAATTATGCTCCAATATACCCTAGTATCAAGCTCGGTCACTTTCGAAAGATTTTCCCGAAAACCAAAAATTGACCGAAAAAGCTGGTTTTTATGGACTATAATCCACGGAAAAACCTCGTTTCGACCCCGAAATGGAATCAGACGAAAATTGGCGGGAGGCATCCTAAACACATATAAAGAAGAATGGAATAACAAAAATTGGCAAAAAGTAGCCTATGCATAGCCCATACACCCGGTTTTGTCCATTATTCATATGCTCGAATCGAGCGATAAAGACATTGTAAATCTATCAAGAAGGAGGAATGACATTGTCATGTACTATATTTACGCTCTAATATACCCTAAGAATATGCTCGGTCACTTAATTACGGATCATTTTCCGGAAAAGTAAAAAATCAATCGAAAAAGCCGGTTTCTGTGGACTATAACCCACAAATAAAACCTCGTTTCGGCTCCAAATTGGAATCAGACGAAAATTGGCAGGAGGCATCCTAAACACATATAATGAAGAATGGAATAAGAAAATAGGCAAAAAGTAGGCTAGGCATAGCCCATACATCCGGTTTTGTCCATTGTTCACATGCTCAAATCGAGCGACAAACACACTGTAAATCTATCAAGAAAAAGGAATGACATTGCCATATGTTACAATTATTCTCAAGTTTGCCCTATAAGCATGCTCGGTAATTTTTGGAATATTTTCCGGAAAACCAAAAATCGACCAAAATGCCGGTTTTTGTGGAATAACCTACGAAAAAACTTCGTTTCAGCCCGAAATAGAATCGGACAAAAATTGGCGGGAGGCATGCTATTTACATATATTGATAAATGGTAACAAGAAAATTGACAAAAAGTAGTGTAGGAATAGCCCAAACCATTGGTTTTGTCCATTATTCACATGCTCTAATTGATCAATAAACACACCGTAAATCTATCAAAAAGGATGATTTATATTGCTATATGCTACAACCATGCTCCAATGTACCCTAGTATCATGCTCAGTCACTTTCGAAAGATTTTCTTGAAAACCAAAAATTGACCGAAAAAGGTCGGTTTTGTGGACTATAACCCACGAAAAAACTTCGTTTTGGCCCCAAAATGGAATCGAACGAAAATTGGCGGGATTTATCCTAAACACATATAACAAAGAATGAAATAAGAAAATTGGTAAAAAGTAGCCTAGGAATAGCCCGTTAACCCGGTTTTGTCCATTCTTCAGATGCTCGAATCGAGCGATAAACACACTGTAAATCTATCAAGAAGGAGAAATGACAATTTAATATGCAATAATTATGCTCCAGTATACTTTAAGAACATGCTCGGTCACTTACAGAACATTTTCCGAAAAAGTAAAAAATCAATCAAAAAAGCCGGTTTTTGTGGAGTATAACCCACAAAAAAACCTCGTTTTGGCTCCGAAATGGAATCGGACAAAAAATGGCGGGAGGCATCCTGAACACATATAATGATTAATGGAACAAGAAAATTGGCAAAAAAAAATAGCCTACGCATAGCCCATACCATCGGTTTTGTCCTTTATTCACATGATCGAATCGATCGATAAACACACTGTCAATCTATCAAGAAGGAGAAATGACATTGCCATATGCTAAAATTATGCTCAAGAATACCCTAGGAGCATGCTCGATCACTTTCTTAACATTTTCCGGAAAACCTAAAATCGATCGAAAAAGCCGGATTTTATGAACTATTATGCACGAAAAAACGTCATTTTGGCCCCAATATGAAATTAAAAAAAAATTGGCGGGAGTTATCCTATTCACATGTAATGAAAAATGGAACAAGAAAATTTGCAAAAAATACCCTAGGCATAGCCCAAACCATCGGTTTTGTGCATTTTTCACATGTTCGAATCAAACTATAAACATATCGTATATGGGCAAGAACAAGGAATGACATTGTCATATGCTACAATTATGCTACTATATACCTTATGAGCATGCTCGATCACTTTCGAAACATTTTCCGGCAAACCAAAAAATCTACAGAAAATTAAAGCCGGTTGTGGGGTATTATCCATAAAAAACCTCATTTCGTCCCCGAAATGGAATCAGCCGAAAATTAACGAGAGGCATCCTGGACACATATAATGAAGAATGGTACAAGAAAATATGCAAAAACGTTCCCTAGACATATCCCAAACTATCGGTTTTATCCATTATTCACATGCTCGAATCGAGCAATAAACACACCATAAATATTTCGATAAGGAGGAATTACATTGTCATATGCTACAGTTATGCTCTAGTTACCCTAAGAGCATGCTCGTTTACTTTCAAAAAAATTTCTGGAAAACAAAAAAAACAAATTGACCGAAAAAGCCGGTTTTTGTGGACTATGACCCACGAAACACCCTCTTTTCGGCACCAAAATGGAATCTGACAAAAATTTGCGGAAGTTATCCTAAACACATATAATGAAGAATGAAACAAGAAAATTTACAAAAATAGCATAGGCATAGTCCAAACCATCAGTTTTTTGTCCATTATTCACATGCTTGAATCAAAAAATAAACACACTGTAAATCTATCAAGAAGAATGAATGACATTGCCATATGACACAATTATGCTCCAGTACACCCTAGGAGCATGCTCGGTCACTTACTGAACATTTTCCAGAAAAGTAAAAAAATCAATCGAAAAAGCCGGTTTTTGTGGACAAAAATTGGTGGGAGGCATCTTAAACACATATAATAAATAATGGAACAAGAAAATTGGATAAAATTATCCTAAGCATAGCCCAAACCATTGGTTTTGTATATTATTCACATGCTCGAATCGAGCGATAAACACACCGTAAATCTTTCTAGAAGGATGAATGACATCGCCATATGCTACAATATGCTCCTGTATACCCTGGGAGTATGCTCGGTCACTTTCAAATCATTTTCCGAAAAATAAAAAATCGACTAAAAAAGCCTGTTTTTGTGAACTAACACCCACTAAAAAACCTCATTTTGGCACCAAAATGAAATCGGACGAAAATCGGTAGGAAACAATCTAGACACATATAATGAAGAACGGAACAAGTAAATTGGCAAAAGGTAGCATAGTCATAGCCCAAACCTTCGATTTGGTTTATTATTCACATGCTCGAATCGGGCAATAAACACATCGTAAGTCTATCAATAAGGAGGAATAACATTGCCATATGCTACAATCTTGCTCCAATATACCCTATGAGCATGCTCGGTCGCTTTAGCATCAATTTCTGGAAAACCAAAAATCGACTGAAAAACCCGGGTTTTGTAGCCTATAACCCACGAAAAAACCTCGTTTCTGCCTCGAAATGAAATCGGACAAAAATTGGCCGGAGACATCCTAGACACATATAAAGAAGAATAGAACAAAAAAATTGCCAAAATGTAGTATATGCATAGCCCAAACCATTGGTTTTGTCCATTATTCACATGCTCGAATCGTGCGATAAACACAACGTACATCTATGCAAGAAGATGGAATGACATTGTCATATATGCTACAATTATGCTCCATTTTACCCTAGGAGCATGCTCGATAGTTTCGTAATATTTTCCGAAAAACAAAAAATCTACCGAAAAAGCCGGTTTTGTGGACTATTACCCACGAAAAAACCTTTTTTCGGCCCCGAAATGGAATTTGACGAAAAATTGCGGGAGGCATGCTAGACACATACAATGAAGAATGGAACAAGAAAATTAGCAAAAATAAATTTAGGCATAGCCTAAACCATCGGTTTTCTCCATCATTCACATGTTCGAATCGAGATGGAGGAATGACATTGTCATATGTTACAATTATGCTTCAGTATACCCTAGGAGCATGCTCGGTCACTTTCAAAACATTTTCCGGAAAAGTAAAAATCAAACGAAAAAGCCGGTTTTTGTGGATTATATCTTTTTGTTGGGCCGGCATGGCTCTGCCTACTTTCAACCTAAAAGTAGACGATTTCTCCCAATACTTTCTAGAAATTGATAAGTGCTAACCGTTTCAAACAACGATTTATTTTTATTAACACTATAATGAAAAAATGAACCTTGCAGACAAAAAAAATCATTTTTAAACGCCATAATTTCAATTCAAAAAATAGTTGGTCTGATATAAGATTTTTTTAGTGACTTGACGTATTCAGTTGAAAATGAGCTAGTTCTCAAATATAGTGATATTCTACATATAACCGACTTGGGTCATGTTCTCCTCACATGAATTCCAGTAAGTTTCAGTTCCTTCCAGTTCTTTCAAGTTCCTTCCAATTCTTTTCAGTTGCTTCCAGTTCTCTCATGTTCGTTCCAGTTCTCTCCAGTTTCTTTCAGTTGCTTCCAGTTCTCTTCTGCTACTTCCAGTTCATTCCTTTTATACTTTTAACTGATTTCAGTTCCTTTCCGCCCTCTGACCCTCTCCAGTTCCTTCCAGCTCTCTCCAGTTCTCTTCAGTTCCTTCCACTTCTTTCCAGTTCCTTCCAGTTTTCTCCGGTTCCTTCCAACTCGCTCCAGTTCTTTTTAGTTCCATCAAGTTCCTTCTAGTTCAGTTCAGCGCAGTTCTGCGAGTTTCAGCTGAAGAAAACATGGTCTTGGTCTGATACAAGATTTTTTAGTGACTTTTGTACGTGCGAGTTAGTTGTTCCTTAAAAGTATCTATCTGTTTAAACATGAGTACGTAGTTCAAATTATATAAGCCGGTCTTCAATAGATACTTCAAATTTCAATCCTATTATGGAAAAGAGTAGTTTTATTGTTTTTTTTTTTTTTTTGTACCAGAGTAGTTTCGTTGTGATGACATGCATATAGTATTTATCAGTCACTCTTTAATGCGAAATTATTTTCCAAAAGCCTCTATAATACAATAATACAACATTAATGCCAAATGACAATACTCTTAATATGAAGTTATGAACCCATTCACCCAATATCATTTTGTGAACATTATTAAAGCATGCATGAAATAATAGTTGTACAAAAAGTGTTACTCCATCAATAGAAGCCTTATAATTACAACATTGTTTGGTTTTTCCTTGTGGAGTTTATGTAGTACAATATGGTAGCTAGGAATTATAAGTATAAACAATTATAACATGTCTAAAACATGACAACAAGAAAGAAAAAAACATTTCTGACGACTAAAGTAAATTAAAAATCATCACAAAGGAATTTTTCTCCCTGATATTATGGTAAGAAGTAACCACAACAATTAAATTAATGTATCAACCATATGAATACGTATGCTTTTTAGAGCTTCACAACTTCAGGTATATAGACAGGATATCGATCAATGCACTCAGCCCAAGGACTATCAGTTGGAGCCTTAATCGTGCGATTACACTTCCAAATCGCACTGTTACACTTGAAACCACTCCCAAATGCAATCTGCCATACACGATCTCCCTTCTTCATCCTTCCTTTAGACTCAATGTAGCATAATTCATACCATAGGGATGATGAAGAAGTGTTGCCAAACCTATGAAGTGTCATTCTAGATGCTTCAACATGCTCGGCAGAGAGCTGGAGGCTCTTCTGAAGCTCGTCAATGACAGCCCTACCACCAGCATGAATGCAAAAATGCTCGAAAGCTTGCTTGAAGTCCGGTATATATGGCTTCCATTTCGGGTTAAAGATCTTCCTACCAATGAGGGAGAATAGGAAGAGGAGTTGTTCTGAGGCCGGCAGGACTAACGGACCCATGGTTGTGATGTTGGACTTTAAGGCCTCACCAGCTATTGCCATAAGGTCCTTTTGAAGGGAAATTCCTACCTTTCCTTCACGGTCTTCCTCTTGATAGACGCACTTGTAGGCCTTGTCGTCCGCACCCTTGTGGGTGCGAACGACATGGAGGAGTTGGTACTTGGCTCGTTTCTTCTCCTTTCGCTTATTGGATAGAAGGATGGCTGCACAACCCATGCGGAATAGGCAGTTTGGTAGGAGCATTGCCCTCTCCTTTCCTTGATAGTAATTCGGGGTTATGATCTCAGTACTAATGACCATTGCGTTCGAGTTCGGGTGCACCTACAAATTCATAAGTGTTGGTAAGTGTAAGCTGAAAATTTTGGGTTTATAGCCTTATAGGAGCCTATTTTGGTACAAATTCCAACATAATATTCTTGTTAAATGTCCAAATTAGAGTAGCAATAATAATTATAGACTCGAAATAAGATGAGGTTCAAAATTTACATCTACTTATTTTTTCTCATGAAATTGTATTAAATCTTCATACACTTTTTAGGCAAATGACAGATTGACCTAATCCCATCGACTTTAAGTGTCAATCAATTATGGTTGCCAATCAACATAAATGATGTAATATATATATTTATGTTAGTATTAATATCGATGTCAGTATTGATCATATTAATATCCTACTGACATTTTTTTTAGATGCCTCGGTATTAGTGAAAGACCAATGTAAAGTTCGAAATGAATGAAAATTCAGGTCTTGCAGCTCTGAGAATAATTATTTCTGGAGAAAAAGATATGCCACCTTTACGATAGATATAGTTAAAAAAAATTCTATAAATGAACAACATATCGACTGCTGAATAGTTACCTGCAACAAGTCTCGAGCCAAGTCAATGGATATGGGGCTGCAGCTACAACCCATGCCGGACAAGTTAAAGCTTCTTATGTTACTCCTAAGCTTGTACTTGTTCACCACCATGGCAGACAAAGATGGCGTAGGAGAAAACAAACTACAATTCACGATCAAAATGTCTATGTCCCTAGGCTTAACCCCCGTCTTTTTCATTAAATCGTCGATAGCAGAAAAAATGACCATCTCAGCCTCGCCTCTCGCAGATTCCATAGTAGGATTAGGTGGAATATAATGAATAGCGGGGGGTAAACACGTCTCTTCCCCTAGACCGGACCGCTCCAAGATCCGCATTTGGAACTCGACACTCTTCGGGTTGTCCTTCAAGTTGAGCCTTGAGTGCTCCATGAAGGTCGAGAATGGGACCCGGAAGATTGAGGCGGGTTTGAATAATGAATAGTCCACCAAATAAACGGACCGAGGTTTTGACGTGAAGTAGACTGTTAGGATGAATATGATGAGAAACGAAGTGCATAGGACTTGGATAAGATCCAAATGTAATGAATTTACCAAGCTTATGATATCGTCAGGCCCGACCCGGAGGATCTCGACAAGTACTCCGGCCATAACGGGTACAAGAATTAGGCCTAGGAAGTGGTTCACTAGGTACGTATAACCTAGCTTTACATACTTTAGCCTTACCGAGCTAATTCTATGATTTGTATCCATATTTTACGTACAATATTATATATCCTTATGTGTGTTCTCTTTATTTTTTTCTTGCCTATATGACAATATGTGTGTGGTTCTTTTTGTTATCAGTGGAGGGTTTGTTTATGTGTGTGTAAGGGAGCTAGAAGAAATGAGACGTTGGAAGGGGCATATAAAGCGAGAAGTTGGAAAGCAATGAATGAAGGTAGATGGGAGGATTAAATAAAGACTGGAGGTCTCAACGTCAAGCAACGCTCGCTTAGCTGGGGAACTTTAATATATTCACATATATACAGTAGTAGTATTGTTTTTTGTTGGTCTAAATTCTGGTGGAATTGCATGGTCTAGCTATTACGGCCTTAGCATAATCATATACTAATTAGAGTTTATGGCTATTTAAACCTATCTATAATTAGTTACAAGTTAAGACACCATAGTCGGCAGCACATCTCAAGTTGGTACCGGCTACTGTATTGCCCACGGGTGTAGTAGACTTAAGTCACTCAACCGTGAAAGTGATGCTAACTAGTTTTACCGAAGAGTCACTAGTCAGTACGTAGTGACTTGTGAGGAAAGATAAACACCGAAGTACGTAGGTTTGTGAGGAAAGATAAACACCGAAGTAGGTTTGTATTTAGGATATAACCATTGATTATGTCTAACTACAATTCAAACTTTTGGTTCAATTAGTCCATCAACAAAATGGTTGTAGAAATTATAGGTTGATATCTTATAACCAGTTTTATTGAAGATATATGAGCTATAACGAGTATGGTTGGCTCGATATTAGTTGTCCAGGTTCGGATTTTTACATTCTCATTATATTCCTCCACAACTTTAACTGCTTCAATGTACCAAAAAAAAAAAAAATATTTATCTATCTATATATAAGGCAATACTATTAAAAGGTGTTTCAATTACGCCATTACGCCATGTAAGTATTTCAAATGTCAAAAACATCGACGCTCAATAGTGACACGTGTGCATGTTATCCTAAAAACATGTATGGAATACAAAGTATTGACAATTGGTTATTGTTATTATATATCTTCGAAGTCTCAAACTTCCACAATGAAACTAGAACATAAACATACATACTCAAATGTCAAATATTATATAAATGTGATTAAATGAATCCGTAAAAACTTTAGCAAACAAAAAGCTAGAAAAACACTATGCATCCTCGGGGGCCGGGGCCAAGAACACTATTCCCTGCTGCAAACTACGGAGTAGCTGATATAATGCCCTTACGTACGGAGAATAAAATATACAGAGAGTATGCCCAATATAGGCGTATGCATGCAGCTTATAGCTTAAATAAGCCATTAAATTTCACTTCAATTCTCCTCATTCGCTTTTTCACACTTGCCGAGGCATATTTTGTCTATCAATAATATATGTTATAATTTTCGTAAAAAAATATAAAATAATAATGTTTAGATTTGTATTGAAGAGTACTTCCATATGATTTTATTTTTATAATTTTAAAAGTTATATATTTTGAGTTATTAATAGTCAAATTACAATCTCAAATAGTATTTAAAGTCAAATGGGGAGAATTCACTGGAACAGAGGGAGTATAATTTTATATTTTTTACGAATTTTATAGTATATATTATTAATAGTCAAAATACGCCTTGACAAATGTGAAAAAGCAAATGAGGAAAATTGACCGGAACAAAGGGAGTATCTAGTTACATTTGTCCTTGCAACCCCCATCGAAATGACATTGGAACATTGATGAGCCGGAAGAAGCCATCGGCCAAGGGGCTTTTCTCGTCACTGCCTGTCCACCAATAAAAACACGCGTAAAGAAGGAAGGTTTCAAAGAAGCGTAAGCATAGCAGTAAATTAAATCATGTTCAGTAGCCGATCTGAGCTTCCAACAATGATACACGGGCAATAATTTACCGGCAGAATTTATGGCCACTGCTTTAAGTGGTGCCACGTTCAAGTGTACGTTTGATACACCTTTTGGCGGTACACAAAAAATAAATGTGTTTGGTGTGTGCTTAAGTTTTGTACATTAACTTTCCTTTTAAAATAACAAAGTTTTGTTCATTGACAGAATGGAATGAATATAATGTGTCTGGAGGAACAAGATCATGTTCTTGTGAATAGACGAGAGAAAAAACAACGGCTGTTATCATCCCAACTTGCAACAAGGACAAAACTCTCATACCAGCAGATAGTGAGAATGAAACGATTATGTGCAATATTGGCCAACAAGCTGAGTATAATCAGTGGCGGATCGAGGGGGGTTCAAGGGGGTGCAATCGAACCCCCCGGACTTTGGAAAAAAAAATTGAAAAATGAATATCTTTGGAAGTTTTTTGTTCAAATATAATGAAAAGAACTGACGCTTATATCATAAATACTATCTTGGCTCATTGGTAAATTCAAGTTTTGGTAAAGTATTGTGTAGTAGGACCTATGTTCAAGACCCACTACAAACATTTTATCAATATCTTTTTTATTATCCCCTCCGCACCCCCTAGGCCGAAATCCTAGATCCGCCACTGAGTATAATGTGTCCGGAGGAACAAGATCATGTTCTTGTGAGTAGTATATACACATTACACAGTTTGTTACGTAAGTTTCACCGAAACATTGTCGAAGAATTACGCACTTTTTGAATGGGCTAAATCTCTACAATTGTCGAGATTGGTATTTTCAATTTACCAAGTGATTTTCAGTTCATGACTGGTAGCTTTATCAAACTAAAAGTCTCTCAGATAGCTTCTTTATTAGTTAGATCTAACTTTTACGAGCATGGCACATTATTTTTACTAGTTAGAGATTAGAGCTGCCCTAAGCAGTTTAGTGCCTTCGTTATGGCCCCTAATTAACAACCAAACCAAGCATGCATTGAGCATTCTAGGAGCATCAAGATTAAGCAAATTAAAAAATATTATATTTATCTTGTGCTATTAATGTTTCATATTGATCACATTGAAAAGAAGGGAAAATGAATAAGAAAGTCTTCTATGAAATCGTCTATTTTTAAATTATAATAAGGCGGTGTTATATAGTGGTCCCTTTTTTGTTCTTAATCAGTGATCACTTATTTTACAATATTGAATATTGATAAAATGCATGTGATCATTTTAACACAATTTGTGGTTATATCTATTTTTAAGTTAACAATAGTGTTAAGCTAAAAAAAATATTTGATACTAGTCTATCATACTATCGTATCCTTCTAGCACATAAATAATCAATTACAAAACTCTTTAAAATACTTGTATAGTAAAAATGGTCTAAAATACTTGTATATACTTAATGAAGAGCAATGTTGTATATCCTATAATGAAAACTCTCTGAAATACTTGTATATATATACTTGTATGTCCTTCTAGCACACAAGCAATCAAATAGGAGTATAGTAAAAACATTCTAAAATACTTGTATATATATATACTTAATAAAGAGCAATGTTGGCCTAATAATAAAATTTTTTAATAGGAATAACAAATCTTTAACATCTATACAATATTGTTAAAAGGCGTTCTAGCCACGACGTTATGCATGCCAAGTCAGCGTGACACATGTCAAACCACAATCGTCATGTAGAATTGAGTCACCACTAACATGTCATATATTAATACTTCCTTAATTGTCATTAATTTTTCATGATGATAAATTAAACTTAAATTAATTATTTAAGTAAATATATGTTAATTTTTACGTTAGTAATGTTTTTAGTATTTCCAAATTAACGCTAATCATCCAAAATGAAAATCAAAATAAAATAATATACATTTTCTCTAAACAAACTATCATCTGGAAAAGGAAAAACTAATGTAAATAAAAGTTTCAAGCATCGAGCATCGTCAGACCCTGAAACTAGTATTTACCTTAAACTCTGAGATATATAATAATCTTCAATACAAAATAGATTACCAATAATTTGGACACACTTTCTGTAAAAGAATCACTATTTTTGATCATTTAAATATATTTAGTTATAAATTGAGTTAAAGTCGTCATTTTTTTTTTATCATCATAACCATTTTAAGGAAAAAAATAATTATTTTCATAGTCTAATTTTAACTTAAAATTAACGATGTAATACAAGATAAACTCTACCAAACGCCGACACTTGTCAATCTCATGACAAACATAATGGTGGACAAAGAGACTCACAAGATAAGTAAGCAAGCCAAAGGTAAAGTTCAAAACCACCATATGCAAACTTGGGACCATCAAGAGTCCGCAGAAGCTTTGCCAATACTCTCAAGAACAAGTCGCTACTACATCTAAAGAATTTTTGCACCACATTAGCTTAACATCTCACTCATTCATTACTGTCAACACAACATCTTGATCAACAACATGTCCGTAATCTATATAAATAAATTAATTAATTAAAAGGCGTTGCAGCCACAAGAGCTTACCATGTTGACAATGACATAGAAGCCACATCATCACTCAAAGATGCGCTGATTCAAGGGATAATCACTCTCATATCGTCATTAAAGGGGATAATTTGTGTGTCATTAATGTTATTAGGAGTACATGGAAGATTCTTTGGGAGATCGAGCTTCTCATTTCAGATATCAAAACTATTATTTATTTGTTTGGAAAGTCTTTATATATCATTGTTTTTAGAGAGGGAAATAGAGTTGCGGATTATCTTGCATATTTAGGACTCTCTCTCATCCCATCCCATGTTTGTTTATGGTCATGGATTATGAGTTGTATCTCCTTCTCATGAAAAATTCTATAGGTTGGAACTATGTTTGTGGTTCAACCTAATCATATTTTATCTATCAACGTGTTAGCTTAGCATCTCGCTAACTCAATATTGTCAAGCAAGCTTTACATGTTATCTTGATCAACGACATTTGTTTGCTTAATTAATCAAGCTCCATATCCTAACAATTTCCTTTCATGGATTCGGTTCTCAAGACACTATATCATCTTCAATTTCATCCTCGACACAATCTTCTATAACAGTAACAACAATATATTTTTCTTCGATAATGAAAGTATTATTACTTCACTAATCAGAGAATGGTAAAAATCATAGAGTTTCTGGCCTGAGTGAGCAACAAAGAATTAGAGTTACGAAATTAAAACATAAATTGCACTGCTACGTGAGAAATTAATCTGTAGTGTTGGACTTAAAGTGTGTACTAGTAGCCTTCATCACATGACTTGCTTGCCAAAATGTATGCCTATTTATGGAATTATGAAGAAACAAATAACAATGACAAAACAACTATTCTTTTGACATATTTATATGCATTAGTTGAGATAGCAACATTTTGTACGTGTGACATAAACACGTATACAAACTAGATTAATTAGAGTATGATGGATAGTAGAAGTTTTTTTTGAGGTTAGAGTACTTTTTATTCTAATGATGAGGTTTTATAACTAGTACCATGAACACAATCGGAGGGAAAGGAAAAATTCGAACATGAAATCTCATGTACCGGCCTTGAAGTGCAAATATCAAATGGACGTGAATCATATCATATCTTTGCACTAAATTTTTTTTTTCGATGAAATTTGAGAATTGTACTAAAGGAAAAAATGCCAATAGAGTGTATGAAACACACCCAAAATACACGGCTAAACGCCAAAACACCTTTAAAACAACAATTTCTAGCATCCGAAATACCTCATGGGATAGCACTTACATATCCGAACCAACTCCTCGATATGAGACACCCACAGACCTGATACAAGAGAACAATATGATACGGAGATGAAAGCAAAATACCCATGTAACACAAGACCCTAGGTCCCTAACACCCACAACACCAACAATTCCTCAACCTCCGAACTGAGAAACCCAAGACCCTAATCAAGAGACCACTAGGATAGACTAAAATATACCCAACCACATGCCTTAACCTTTGCAAGATTGACATCCTCGAGATGCTTGGAACCCTTGAAGGTACCTCTTTCTACCGCATAATGATACCTCATTCACATAGAAGACCCTCTGGTTCACCACACAAATCCAAGACAACCATGAACCACATCTCAATTAGTAGCCTTACGAGGAGCATCTTTGGAAACCCCTTCTAAAATTCTAATAACCTTCTTTCCACTACATAATTGTCGTTAATTCAAATATACGATACTATTATTTTACATAGAAATTACAATTCTAATCAAACTACTTTTGCCGAAGGGTGATAATAAGAAAGTGAAAGTACTTTGTAACAATAAGAACTAAATAATATTAAGTATGTACAAATATCAGTCTAATTAATCATAAGTTTTGGTCAATATAAGCTTTAAAGATATAAATATGATTTTTCAGATAAAAAATTTGAGCTTTTATATCACCTTATTATTTTTATATGCTATTTTTCTACTCATATGTTTATCTTACAAGCTCATATATATGATCATAATTTAATATAAAACCATCAATCAAAGTTAATATTAACACTGACATGTACAAGAAAAGAATATTACGGAGTATACACTTATCTTGTAGATTAAACTAGTTTACAACCCCATGCATGCAAAGCATGGAACGGTTATTTTAAAATTTCACTCAATATGGCCTTTTTTTATAATTATGTTTTGAAGTTTTTGCATTAAACTTATTATCCTAATATGGTTAATTATGAGAAAAATTGAACAAATCATTTTTAAATATTTTCTT
>CAAKMY010035244.1:0-20990 GCA_901111285.1 Corrigiola litoralis | reverse complement strand
AACTGAAACTCACTAGAATTCATGTAAAGAAAATAGGGCCTAAGTGTTCTTTCTTACCTACATGAGAAAAGTATAAATCATCTACTAAACTATACTTAAATACCTTGGTCCACATGAGAAAAGTATAGTTTAGCAGGGAAGTGATCCAAACCCACAAATTCATAAAAGTATAGTTTAGTAGATTTTCAATGGAAGAATAAGATTTTATGTCAGCATGCAATTCCCTGCTGGTTTGCGCAATTTGTTTAATGGAGAGGGGTTTTTTTTTTTTTTTTTTTGGCAGGCACAGAGAGGTAAAGATTGATAAAACATAAAACCAGCTTCAATAAATTGGCTGCTCCCTCTTTCTCCTATACTGGTCCTGTCAACCATGTTTGTGTTTTCTCCTCGGCAGTTTCCTTTCTTGTTTCTTTGGTTGTTTACTGTTAAAAAGTGCACTTCAACTTATTATTGTCACTGCATCAATTCTGTAGTCCAAGGTCCCATTTCTTTGACTCACGGCCCCTACCTCTCGTTCTTGGTAGGAGGTGTATAAAGTCGAAAACAATTAAATGCTTGTATTAATTATTGGAAACAAAAGGATATAAAAGTATTGCACATAATAGATTGCTTTGCTGAATAATTGGCAGCTTCCAAATTGTACCCCTTTGAATCTTTGATCCATAATAAGTGTTAGTTACAAACTTACAATTCGTGTGTTGACCAGTTGGCAAATTTGACACTTGACAGTTGATCAACTAGTTAGTTTAGCTATCATTGATTCTCTTCTCTCTTGCCTTCAGTACATCGTGAAGTAATATATCATAGGTACTCTCTCCGTCCCCAGTGAATTCCCCCCATTTTCTACTTTGAGGTGTCCCAATATGTTCTTAGCGTTGTATGGTTACTATGTATTTTGTCTTTTCTTCGTAAAGCCTTCTATAATTTTCTATATTTTGAGAAAGTTCATTTTCAAAGTTCTACCTCGAAAACAAACATAAAACTTAGTTTGGATCAAATAAAACAACAATTTCTTTTTGGATAAATTACAACTTTTGTCACTAAAAAGAGAAGAAACTTAGAATACAAAATTGAATAATTGAGAAAAACATCGAACACTAGCAGTGATTTATTAAGGCCTTAATTGAGAAGCATCATGTATTGCAAGGAACCCTCCTCCTCCCCTCTTTCTATGAAGAGTTGAGATAACATATGATATTCATGTGATAAGACACAAGAGTAGGAAGGAACAAGAGACCGTCGCTTAAAATCACTCAATAAACTTTTTAACTCTTCTAACTCCTTATTTCGTCAGAAAAACAGCTAAATATGTCATTAGACATATCATGACTCCTAAACAGAAATAATTTCTACATATATTAAGAAGTTGCATTTGGCTTATGAGTTAACCAATTCCATCCACCAACTTCTACAATGATATTGAGTTGCAAGATAGTCAAGCTTAATTTGCGTTTCCTCTTGTCTAAAATACTCGCCCTGCTTGTTTCACGAGGTTTGATTATTGACCATCGTATTAGTTTTTAATTGCATTAGATGTCGTTCTGGAGCTAAGAATGTGAATTATATTTACATTTTCACATTTTCTAATTGACTTGGGAAATTTATCTGAAAATAGGTAAATAATAAGCCAGCTAATGTGCATCAGATTTTTGGAATGTAAAATTCAATTTATTTGAAAAACTTATTCATTTAGCCATATTCACATATTCTACTACGTGCGTACATAGATATCTTAACGTAATGAGTAATGACCACAGTGGAATAAGTACGGAGTAGTAATTAACTTTGCAAATAAATTTGTACTCCGACTCAAGACTGAATATCAGAATATGTACACTACAGTATCGATGGAAAGCATCACATGCATGTAGCAACGAATTGAAAAATGTTTAATTGAATGGTCATCTCGATACTCCTCACTCGTACGTTGGGTGGATATGCATATGCTGATATGCCATAGGAAGACAAAATGCGAACTTAAGGATGGAGGCCAAAAAATCAAAGATGATTCATTTTAGAAATCTGCCAAAGGTAAAGCGGACCAACCAATAAAGCCATGCAAAAGGAATACTTCAAGAGGGACGTCACCAGATGATTGTATAGGTTATATCACATGAAAGTTTCTTGAATTTTTATTAGCAAAAAGCAATGGAATTATATGAAGATTTGAAGTGAGCAACAAGTGTCAGAGATGATATGCACGTGGGAGTCAGTGCCATTTCTCAAATTTAACAAAGGAGATCTCCCCACTCACGCTACCCAGCAAGAGAGTTCAGGCCGAAACATCATCAGCGGCAGTAATGCAGCATGTAGCAGTCTCAGCACTTAGCTGCTCGTTTGCTCAGTCTTAAATTTGTGTATATAAACATGTGAAAATCTTATCTTATCTCTAATTTCTAAGGTACGGAATACACAACTACTAGCTTCTGTACGTTAAGTTTGTTGTCCTACTAACCTTAAGAATTTGGTTGTTAGGTGGACTAATGCTGAGCGCAATAATACCATAATTTTTCCAATCTAATGATATGAGTTATAAATGAACAAAATATCACCTCAAAGTACATATAGATGCAAATGAAGCGAAACTATTGGATAAAGATAATGACATTTTGTTCTCCCTAAAAAAAAAATCTAACTCATCCACTATAATTTTAATAAGAATGAATGAATGCAATCGAACTTAGAACTCGTTTAACCAAAAACGATATTGACAAATTTAGAACTCTAATATATATGTACAAGGAAGATCCAAGCAAATCTAACATAGGTCTATATTTCACACGATTCTTCTAGATCTAGTTACAAACCTAATGCAATTTGCTTTAAAAATGTTTCAGGTGAAAGGAGATGTATATATCCACATTCCAAAGAAAACTCGCATAAATCGATACAAGAAAATATCTTCTAATTACAACCCAATTGCAAAAATATACATTTACAGATATAACTAATAAACTACCAGATCAATGGTTAACGTAAGATACAATGTTTGTAAAGATATCAAACAAGTATCTCTCTATAACATGATTGTTAATAAAAATCGAAAGAAAATACCTTTCAATCTCTATTTTTTTTATTATTAAAATCATTAGTGATGAATTAACTAAGTTATTAATCGAGTTTTACTTAATCTTATTTGACTCATCAAATCTCACAAATGTTTATAAATTTTCATATAGTACAGTACCGCTATAAGTTACAATTAGTGCATCTCACAAGTTTGAATTTAAAGGTCACTTATGAAAATACTAATTCTCTAATTCCAAGATCCTTTACGTTCCTTGAATTTTTTTCTCATATGTAAGTGACAAAAATGACAGATTTACCAGTTTGCAACTTACAAAATAAAAATAAGGATCAAGATTGGCCCAATGGTTGGGAACTCAACCTGCCTGGGGGTTGTTTCAGGTTCGAATTCTTATACCCCATTTCCCCGCAACATTAGTTGCTCCAATGTACCAAAAAAAAAAACTTACAAAATAAAAATTTGTGAAATCATACTTAAATATACTTGTCTTACAACCCTCAATTTCAAATTAAAGAAAAATATTTAGGATAAATAGAACAATATTTTTGATTTTCACCATAGTCCAAATTCGAGTCGGGTAGGTCACTAGGGTGGCAAATTTATCCATTTGAGTTTTAACATGATGTATTCCAATGGTTTCGAACTTGAAACATGTGGTTAAATTACTAGTATTCTTTACTAATTGACATAAGTCATAATAAACTATTGGGTGTTGATTCCATGTGCAACCCCATTTTTTAATCCTTAATTCGTCCTCGTTGGTTAACATAAGTAATTTAGACAAAACATTAGATATACTAATACTTAACATAAATTAAACTTTGTTTATCACCCTATTACTCATTGTATATTAGAAGAGATAAGTGGTATAACTTGATCAGCTAACCTAGCAAAGAGTATGAAAAAAAAATGGATGGATAATTTTTTGAGCTGACAAATACTACTGTATAGACAATATGCTACTCCAAATTAGAAACCTGATCATATATTCATAGTTACAGACAAGTGTCAATAGAAGGGCTACTAAGCTAGGGGAGGGACTGCCAAAAGGGTATTAACCTTTTAAAGTTAATGTAATTCAGCATGAAGAATCAGAGAAGCAGATGATCAAGTGATCAGTGATTGTTGAGGCCGTTGATAATGCTGGAAATGGTAGCAAGTGTCAGTGATAGCATAAGAGTGTAGGTAGTCAGAAAAACTGAGATTGTTTGGGGTCATTCAAGTCATATGGCGATTGGCGGGTGACCCATGAAGGGTCAGATCATGGGGTCTCCATCATATCCTCTCCTCTCACATGCTCACTCTTCCCATGTCTTGTCATTTCATTTCTCTCTCTCATATTTTCTATCCATCCATCGGTTTCTTTGCTGCTAACCTCATTGCTCTATTCTTGTTAACTTGTTCATGATGACCCAAGTTTGATTAAAGAAAAATGAGTTTTGGCACTTTAAGAACTTGTTTGAGTCACTCAAAATAACACATGGAAGATGAAAACTTATCTGTAGTTATTTGTAGAGAAATTTTCTCTAGTATCTTGGATTTTCCAAATATACTTTGATATTTGTGTCTTCCTTTTTCAATATACTTTAATATTGTGCTATCCACCATGATTCTTAAGAGCTCATTTTCAGGATTTCAAACATTTAAGTAACATCGTTGTCATGAAATATAATTAAAAAAAGTCACCGGATTTTTGAGTCGATTTTTAATTCTCTTTTTTCTTGATAATTTTTTAACGTGTTTCTCGCTCGATACAAGCATGTGCATCGTGGACGAAACCAATGGTATGAGCTACACCAAGGCTACTATTTGACAATTTTCTTGTTCCATTATTCAATACGGAGTATATGTGTCTATGATGCCTCTTGTCAATTTTCGTAAAAAGTCCCAGTATTTATCAAGCATTTCATAGTGTGTATTGGAGCATAATTGAAGCATATGGCAATGTCATTCCTCGTTCTTGATGGTACAACGTGATTCCCGCTTGATACGCGCATGTGTATCATGGACGAAACCGATGGTTTTGGCTATGTCAAGGCGACTTTTTGGCATTGTTATTTTTCAAATATTTATTATATGGGTATGTGATACCGCCTACCAATTTTCGTCCGATTCTATTTCGGGCCGAAACGAGGTTTTTTTGTGGGTTATAATCCACAAAACCGGCTTTTTGTATCGATTTTACGTAAAAAGTCACGAAATTTGCCAAATATGTTCATAGGGTGTATTTGAGCATAATAGAACATGTGGCAATGGCATTCCTTCTTCATGATAGTATTACGGCGGGTTTCCTGCTCGATACATGCATGTGCATCGTCGACGAAACCGATGGTTTAGGCTCCGCCAAGGCTACTTTTTGGTAATTTTCTTTTTCCATTCTACATTATTTTTGTTTATGATGCCTTTTGCCAATTTTCGTCCTATTGTATTTTGGAACCAAAATGAGGTTTTTTCGTGGGTTATAGTCAACAAAAACCGGCTTTTTAGGTCGATTTTTTATTTTACGGAAAAAGTCCCAAAATTTAACAAGCATATTCATATGGTGTATTATAGCATAATTGAAGCATATGACAATGCCATTCTTCGTTTTTGATAGTTTTATAGCGTGTTTCTCGTTCGATACGAGCATGTGAATCATGGACGAAACCGATGGTTTTAGCTATGTCAAGGCTACTTTTTGGCATTTTTCTTGTTTCATAATTCATTATATGTGTTTATGATGCCTCCAGTCAATTTTCGTCCGTATCAATTTCGGAGCCGAAACGAGTTTTTTTTGTATTTTGATTGTCCGGAAAAAGTCACGAAATTTACCAAGCATGTTCATAGGGTGTATTGAAGCATGTGAAAATGTCATCCCTTCTTCATGATAGTTGTACGGCGTTTTTCCCGCTCGATACATGAAAGCATGGTGGACGAAATCGATGATTAGGCTATGGCAAGGCTACTTTTGGCATTTTTCTTGTTCCATACTTAATTATTTGTGTTTATGAAGGCTCCTGTCAATGTTAATCCGATTCTATTTCGGGGTCGAAACGAGGTTTTTTTGTGGGTTATAGCCCACAAAAACCAGCTTTTAGGGTCGATTCTTGATTTTTCGGAAAAAGTCCCGAAATTTGCCAAGCATATTCATAGGGTGTATTGGAGCATTATTGAAACATGTGGCAATGTCATTCCTCCTTCTTAATAGTTTTATAGCGTGTTTCCTGCTAGAGACAACCATGTGCATCATGGACGAAACCAAAGTTTGGGCTATGCCAAGACTACTTTTTGGCAATTTTCTTGCTCCATTCTACATTATAAGTGTCTATGATGCCTCATGCCAATTTTCATCCTATTCTTTTTCGGGGCCGAAACGAATATTTTTCGTGGGTTAGTCCGCAAAAAAATAGCTTTTTGGGTCGATTTTTTTATTTCCGAAAAAAGTCCCCAAATTTACCCAGCATATTCATAAAGTGTATTGGAGCATAATTGAATCATATGACAATGTCATTCCTTGTTCTTAATAATTTTACTGCGTTTTTCCCGCTCGATACGAGCATGTGCATCATGGACGAAACCGATGGTTTTGTCGATGCCAAGGCTACTTTTTTGCATTTATCTTGTTTGATTCCTCATTATATGTGTTTATGAAGCCTCCTGTCAAATTTTCATCCGATTCTATTTCTTAACCGAAACGAGGTTTTTTTGTGGGTTATTGTCCACAAAAGCCGGTGTTTGGGCCGATTTATCATTTTCAAGAAAAAGTCACGAAATTTTCCGAGCATGTTCACATGGTGTACTGGAGCATGATTGAAGCATGTTACAATGTCATTTTTTCTTCTTGATAGTTTTATAGCGTGTTTCCCGCTCGATACAAGCATATGCATCCTGGACAAAATTGATGGTTTTGGTTTCGCTAATGCTACTTTTTGGAAATTCTATTTTTCCATTATTCATTATATGTGTTTATGATGCCTCCTGTCATTTTTCGTCTAATTCAATTTCGGAGCAGAAACGAGGTTTTTTCGTGGGTTATAGTGCACAAGAATCGGCTTTTTGGGTCGATTTTTGATTTTCCGGAAAAAATCCCGAAATTTGCCAAGCATAATCATAGGGTTTATTGGAGCATAATTGAAGCATAAGACAATGTCTATCCTCGTTCTTGATAGTTTTACGGAGTATTTCCCGCTCGATACGAGCATGTTCATCATGGACAAAGCCAATGGTTTTGACTATGCCAAGGCTACTTTTTGGCGTTTATCTTGTTTGATTCCTCATTATATAATTTTATGAAGCCTCCTGTGAATTTTCATACGATTCTATTTCGGGGACCAAACGAGGTTTTTTTGTGGGTTATAGTCCACAAAAACCGTCTTTTTGGGTCGATTTTTGATTTTCCGGAAAAAGTCACAAAAATTACCAAACATGTTCATAGGGTGTATTGGAGCATAATTTAAGCATGTGGCAATGTCATTCCTTCTTCTTGATAGTTTTATAGCGTGTTTCCCGCTCAATACAAGCATATGCATTATGGACGAAACCGATGGTTTTTGTTATGCCAAGGCTACTTTTTGGAAATTTTATTGTTCTATTATTCATTATATGTGTTTATGAAGCCTCCTGTCAATTTTCTTCAAATTTTATTTCGGGGCCAAAACGATGTTTTTTCGTGGGCTATAGTCCAAAAAAACCAGCTTTTTTGGTCGATTTTTGATTTTCCGGAAAAAGTCCCCAAATTTGCCAAATATATTTCATTGGGTGTATTGGAGCATAATTGAAGCATAAGACAATGTCTTTCCTCGTTCTTGATAGTTTTACTACCGGTTTCCCGCTCGAAAGAGCATGTGCATTATGGATGGTTTTGTCTATGCCAAGGCTACTTTTTGGCATTTATCTTGTTTGATTCCTTAATATATGTCTATGTGATGCTTGCTGCCAATTTTCTTCCGATTCTATTTCGTGGCCGAAACGAGGTTTTTATGTGGGTTATAATACACAAAAACCAGCTTTTTGGGTCGATTTTTGATTTGCCGGAAAAAGTGCTGAAATTTGTCAAGCATATTCATAGGGATTATTGGAGCATAATTGAAGCATAAGAGAATGTCATTCCTCATTCTTGATAGTTTTACAGAGTGTTTTCCGCTCTATACAAGTATGTTCATCCTGGACGAAACCGATGGTTTTGACTATGCCAAGGCTACTTTTTGGCATTTATATTGTTTGATTCCTCATTATATGTCTTTGTGAAGCATCATGTCAATTTTCATCCGTTTCTATTTCGGGGTCCAAAAGAAGTTTTTTTGTAGGTTATAGTCCACAAAACCGTCTTTTTGGGTCGATTTTATATTTTTCGGAAATAATCACAAAAATTACCAAGCATGATCATAGGGTGTATTGGAGCACAATTTAATTATGTGGCAATGTCATTCCTTCTTCTTATTAGTTTTATAGCGTGTTTCCCGCTCAATACAAGCATATGCATCATGGACGAAACCGATGGTTTTTTGTTATGCCAAGGCTCCTTTTTGGAATTTTTATTGTTCCATTATTCATTATATGGGTTTATGAAGCCTCATGTCAATTTTCATCAGATTCTATTTCGGTGCCAAAACGAAGTTTTTTCGTGGGTTATAGTCCACAAAAACCAGCTTTTTGGGTTGATTTTTGATTTTCCGTAAAAAGTCCCGAAATTTGCCAAACATATTCATTGGGTGTATTGGAGCATAATTGAAGCATAAGACAATGTCTTTCCTCGTTCTTGATAGTTTTACTACTGGTTTCCCGCTCGATACGAGCATGTGCATTATTGACGAAACTGATGGTTTTGTCTATGCCAAGGCTACATTTTGGCATTTATCTTGTTTGGAACCTCATTATATGTGTTTATGAAGCCTCCTGTCAATTTTCATCCGATTCTATTTCGGGGTCCAAAGGTGTTTTTTTATGGGTTATAGTACACAAAAACCGTCTTTTTGGGTCGATTTTATATTTTCCGAAAAAATTCACAAAAATTACCAAGCATGTTCATAGGGTGTATTGGAGTATAATTGAAGCAGCTGGCAAGGTCATTCCTTCTTCTTGATAGTTTTATAGTGTGTTTCCCGCTCAATACAAGCATATGCATCATGGAAGAAACCGATGGTTTTTGTTATGCCAAGGCTACTTATTGGAAATTTTATTGTTCCATTATTCATTATATGTGTTTATGAAGCCTCCTGTCAATTTTCATCAGATTCTACTTTGGGACCAAAATGATGATTTTTCGTGGGTTAGTCCACAAAACCAGTTTTTTGGGTCGATTTTTAAATTTCCGGAAAAAGTCCCGAAATTTGCCAAACATATTCATTGGGTGTATTGGAGCATAATTGAAGCATAAGACAATGTCTTTCCTCGTTCTTGATTGTTTTACTACCGGTTTCCCGCTCGATACGAGCATATGCATTATTGACGAAACTGATGGTTTTGTCTATGTCAAGGATACTTTTTGGTATTTATCTCGTTTGATTCCTCATTATATGTGTATGAGATGCTTCCTGCCAATTTTCGTCCGATTCTATTTCGGGGCCGAAACGAGGTTTTTTCGTGGGTTATAGTCCACAAAAACCAACTTTTTGGGTCTATTTTTTTTTTCCCGGAAAAAGTCATGAAATTTACCAAGCATGTTCATATGGTGTATTGGAGCATAATTGAAGCATGTGACAATGTCATTCCTTATTCTTGATAGTTTTATAGCGTTTTTCCCGCTCGATACAAGCATATGTATCGTGGACGAATCCGATGGTTTGGGCTAAACTAAGGCTACTTTTTGGAATTTTTATTTTACCATTATTCATTATATGTGTTTATGATGCCTCCAGCCAATTTTCGTCCGATTCTATTTCGGGGCCGAAACGAGGTTTTTTCGTGGGTTATAGTGCACAAAAACCAGCTTTTAGGGTCGATTTTTTTATTTTCCGGAAAAAGTCCCGAAATTTGCCAAGCATATTCATAGGGTTTATTGGAACATAATTGAAACATAATTGAAGCATAAGACAATGCAATTCCTCGTTCTTGATAGTTTTACGGAGTGTTTCCCGCTCGATACGAGCATGTTCATCATGGACGAAGCCGATGGTTTTGACTATGCCAAGGCTACTTTTTCGCATTTATCTTGTTTGGAACCTCATTATATGTGTTTATGAAGCCTCCTGTCAATTTTCATCCGATTCTATTTCGGGGTCCAAAGGAGGTTTTTTTGTGGGTTATAGTCCACAAAAACCGTCTTTTTAGGTTGATATTTGATTTTCCGGAAAAAGTCACAAAAATTACCAAGCATGTTCATAGGGTGTATTGGAGCATAATTTAAGCATTAGGCAATGTCATTCCTTCCTCTTGATAGTTTTATAGCGTGTTTCCCGCTCAATACAAGCATATGCATAATGGAAGAAACCGATGATTTTTGTTATGCCAAGGTTACTTTTTGGAAATTTTATTGTTACATTATTCATTATATGTGTTTATGAAGCCTCCTGTCAATTTTCATCAGATTCTACTTCGGGACCAAAATGATGATTTTTCGTGGGTTATAGTCCACAAAAACCAGCTTTTTGGGTCGATTTTTGATTTTCCGGAAAAAGTCCCGAAATTTGCCAAACATTTTCATTTGGTGTATTGGAGCATAATTGAAGCATAAGACAATGTCTTTCCTCGATCTTGATAGTTTTACTACCGGTTTCCCGCTCGATACGAGCATGTGCATTATTGACGAAACTGATGGTTTTGTCTATGCTAAGGCTACTTTTTGGCATTTATCTTTTTTGATTCCTCATTATATGTGTATGTGATGTTTCCTACCAATTTTCGTCTAATTCTATTTCGGGACTGAAACGAGGTTTTTTCGTGGGTTATAGTCCACAAAAACCAACTTTTTGGGTCTATTTTTTTTCCGAAAAAAGTCACCAAAATTTACCAAGCATGTTCATATGGTGTATTGGAGCATAATTGAAGCATGTGACAATGTCATTCCTTCTTCTTGATAGTTTTATAGCGTGTTTCCCGCTCGATACAAGCATATGTATCGTGGACGAATTCGATGGTTTGGGCTACACTAAAGCTACTTTTTGGAATTTTTATTTTTCCATTATTCGTTATAAGTGTTTATGATGCCTCGTGCCAATTTTCGTCCGATTCTATTTCGGGGTCCAAAGGAGGTTTTTTTGTGGGTTATAATCCACAAAAATCGTCTTTTTGGGTCGATTTTTGATTTTCCGGAAAAAGTCACAAAATTTACCAAGCATGTTCATAGGGTGTACTGGAGCATAATTTAAGCATGTGGCAATGACATTCCTTCTTCTTGATAGTTTTATAGCGTGTTTCCCGCTCAATACAAGCATATGCATCGTGGACGAAACCGATGGTTTTTGTTATGCCAAGGCTACTTTTTGGAAATTTTATTGTTCCATTATTCATTATATGTGTTAAAGAAGCCTCCTGTCAATTTTCATCAGATTCTACTTCGTGACCAAAATGATGATTTTTCGTGGGTTATTGTTCACAAAAACCAGCTTTTTGGGTCGATTTTTGATTTTCCGGAAAAAGTCCCGAAATTTGCCAAACGTATTCATTTGGTGTATTGGAGCATAATTGAAGCATAAGACAATGCCATTCCTCATTCTTGATAGTCTTACAGAGTGTTTCCCGCTCGATACGAGCATGTTCATCCTAGACGAAACCGATGGTTTTGACTATGCCTAGGCTATTTTTTGGCATTTATCTTGTTTGATTCCTCATTATATGTATTTATGAAGCCTCCTGTCAATTTTCATCCCATTCTATTTCGGGGTCCAAACGAAGTTTTTTTGTGAGTTATAGTCCACAAAAATATTCTTTTTGGGTCGATTTTTGATTTTCCGGAAAAAGTCCCAAAAATTACCAAGCATGTTCATAGGGTGTATTGGATCATGATTTAAGCATGTTGCAATGTCGTTCATTCTTCTTAATAGTTTTATAGCGTGTTTCCCGCTCAATACAAGCATATGCATCATGACGAAACCGATGGTTTTTGTTATGCCAAGGCTACTTTTTGGAATTTTTATTGTTCCATTATTCATTATATGTGTTTATAAAGCCTCCTGACAATTTTCATCAGATTCTATTTCGGGGCCAAAACGATGTTTTTTCGTGGGTTATAGTCCACAAAAACCAGCTTTTTGGGTCGATTTTTGATTTTCCGGAAAAAGTCCCGAAATTTGACAAGCATATTCATAGGGTTTATTGGAGCATAATTGAAGCATAAGACAATGTCATTCCCTGTTTTTAATTGTTTTACGGAGTGTTTCCCGCTTGATACGAGCATGTTCATCATGGACGAAACCGATGGTTTTGACTATGCCAAGGCTACTTTTTGGCATTTATCTTGTTTGATTCCTCATTATATGTGTTTATGAAGCCTCCTGTCAATTTTCATCCGATTTTATTTCGGGGTCCAAACGGAGTTTTTTTGTGGGTTATAGTCCACAAAAACCGTCTTTTTGGGTCGATTTTTGATTTTCCGGAAAAAGTCACAATAATTACCAAGCATGTTAATAGGGTGTATTGGAGCATAATTTAAGCATGTGGCAATGTCATTCCTTCTTCTTGATAGTTTTATAGCGTGTTTCCCGCTCAATACAAGCATATGCATCATGGAAGGAACCGATGGTTTTTGTTATGCCAAGGCTACTTTTTGGAATTTTTATTTTCCATTATTCAATAGATGTGTTTATGAAGTCTCCTGTCAATTTTCAACCGATTCTATTTTTGGGCCGAAACGAGATTTTTTCGTGGGTAGTACCAGAAACGTGAGTTACATATATAAAATCTATATTGGTAATAAGGCATTACTTTGTATATGTTGTTATAAAGAATATTTTTGTGAGTTTTGGGAAAATTTTAGAAATTTATGAATGCTCTTCCAAACTTTTGAGAACTCCTTTATCTCCAGTTTAGAAGTTTATAGTAACTTTAACTTTTTAAAAATTTATTGAGCTTTTAGAAACTTTTGGTCACTTTCACAATTTAGTCCCAATAAGTAAAACATGGCCCAAACTCTTTCCACCTTCATATATCATTCCTTTTTGGAAAATAAGATAGCGCCACCCGGTGGTACCGAATTTAAGCGCCACGCCGCCACCCCTCTCACAATGTATTATTATAATCCCCCCTATTGATGGGGGCCACCAAGCATTATAATAATACATGTGAGAGGGTGGCACCCAAATTCGGTACCACCCGGTGGCGCCCTATAATTGTCCTTCTTTTTTTAACATAAAACTCTACTTATATATACAAGATAGTAAAGTATTGATTCACAATTTCTACACCAATTATTACTTTATTCGTCATTTCATTTGTTTTCCCCTACTCTTTTTTACTTCCTTGAGCACAAAAACGAAAGATACTACATACTAGAGGAGAGCCCCACGAAAGCGAGGAACATAAAAGTGTACATGATTATATTGGTGGAAATTTGGCCATTGTAATGTTTTACGTGTATTCCCTACAGCCGAATGGCAGGTGTCATATTGGAATGAGTTGACTCCATCTTAGCCACCACAAATGGAAAACTAATGGGTGTGCAATTTTGATGTTTTGACCTCATATCCTCCATGAAAACACCCCCAAACGTACCAATATGGTATCCTCCCACTTCCCATTTATGGAGTTTGCATTCTTCTTCTAATTACATAAGCATCAAATCACCAGCCAGCTAACATCAAATCCCGGCGTAAATCATAGAAAAGAAAGGGTGAGAGAGGAAGAGAGACATGGCCAACTATATTGTCTAGCTACCAGTGAATGCCTATAATGATGAGGCCGTATCAAATGTCATGTTGACTTAAGGCTTCAAAGTTTATGCACTGTCTCGAAGGGAATCATCTATCGAACTGACTTAAGTAATGGCTGATTGTCCCATTGGCTATTGCATTTGGGTCAACTTACTATGTATAAAGTACGTAGCAATTGTAGTCCCACTAGTATAATATTTTCTTACATTCAAATACACAAATATTATTCGAGTGCAATCACAACGGATACCGCATATTGGCAACCTTCATCTTTGACGTTCCGTACCCCTGATGAATTATGGGCTCTGATATCGTTTGTTAGGGAGCGAACATCGAACAGGGAGCACCATGACCATTCCAAGTCCACCAATTTAGTAAGGTTTCATCTTACGATTGATTGACATTTGACAATAGGAAGAATGGTCCACTAAATTTATAAACTTAAACATCTCAATTCTATTTACCAATGTGAGATAACAAACAGAAACGGAGAGGAACATGCTAATTAAATTATATCATACATGCTTTATATGCTTTATATCTTACGGTAAATTATATCATATACCCCTTGTATGATGTATTGATCAAAATCAGAAGTGTTTGCAAGCTTTTAAAAATAAACTAACCCAAGTAGCTCATAAAAAAAGGTATTGGTCATAAATCTATTCCATTTTGCCCAATACTTTTTACCAAATAACAAGCCTACCCATTAAATCCTTAATATTATTTCCAAAAATAATCATGTCTTATGTCATTTTGCCAAATATTAATTGCTTGTTTAACAAATTACACCAAACACTTCAATCAAAATCACTTACCTTACCAGTCTAAAATTTCAGCTACCTAATTAGATAAGTTATCAGTTTTCAGTCACCTTATCAATTTTCACCTATCTTGTGTGTATTCGACACGTATTTCTCCGCATTTATACCCGACACCGCGTCCTACATGGAAATGCTACTTAGGAGAAGTGTCGGTACTACCTAAATTACTAGTCGCATATGTATAATTATACAACCTCAAGTCACCAATTTTTAATTTAATTACCTGTGATCATCTACATGTATTTTACTTAAAAACTTCTTTGATTGGGAATGTTAGGAAACAAACCTGCCTTTTGGAATATAAGTAAAGGATAAAGCGTTTATTTTTAGAAAGTGCAAAGGAATATTTTTTTATTTTTTTGAAAAAAATTAAATATTTTAGTTGTGTTGCATGGGTGAAAAGGATGGAATTAAAGATGCAAGGCTTATATTGACTGTTGTAGCCTACAAATTTGAAAGAAATTAAAATACACTCAAATTGCATCAAAACTTTAACATGACAATATTTTGTTTACCTACATTCATTAAGATAAGTTTTTATCCTCATCTAAATCTTGCTCAATGACAAGTAGGTTAATACTTGGAGACAAATATATATGGTTTAGTTTAATGTGAGCGGTAAATAATTTCTTTTATTCTTGATACTTTGATGTTTAAATTAATAATGTTGTGTCTTACAAAATAAAAAACAATTAATAATGTTGTGAGACGAAGTTAAATAACCATATTTACGAGATCGGTACATGGTTTTTCATCCTACGAAAGTTAATAAATGTAACATGTCTCCAGTTTTTATAGAATTCGACCTTGTATGATGTATCATGCATATAATCACCAATATAAAAAAAAACTATCGGCCTAAATCAATATGTATTATATATACATCAGACCTTGTATACATAATCATTTTACGAATTCATCCAACATATAGTTATATTGACCGAATACGAAATACATATTCATTAAGTATTATAAATTACATATTCACCAATTATAATGTATATATTCGCTAATTGTAATATTAACTTATAAGCTACCTAAAATGACGTGTTGAACACAACATATGTGGCTAGACTTGAGGAACACCATGTATGTGTCCCACCATATATCATTGATTCAACTCATGCTCATGCCACATAATTTTCATGTATTGTGAGACATTGAGACGACTGCTAAATGTAGGAATAGTTAGGTCCACATTCAATTAACTTTGTTATCGAATTATCTATCTTTTGCTATATGTCCTCTCGACTACATATTTCATATGATTATCGACAATTATTATCCCATTATTTTCTCCTTTTATCTAGCTTAGTTACATAATCGTTTGAAACTGAAAATTATTTTAAAGGTACTTTTTGATACTAAAAAGAATCCTAGTTTTCAATTCATCCTCTCAAGCAAGAAAGTATGAGATGATACAAAAGTGCTAACTAACTACAAGTAGTTATGCCTTTGCCTTTGTACAAGTAGTTATAAATCATTTTTTTTCAAGGACTTGGCTTATACTGCGAACACTACTAGCTAGTAGTGCTACACTGCTACCTATTATTGGTACGCAAGGGAAGGACCGAAGGAGATCGAGTGTGAGAGGAAGAAAGGATGGGTGAAAAGACAAGTCAAACGTCAAATCGAAGGGTCAAGAAATCATAAGACAGTCAGTGTGGGAAGCAGCTGCAAAATAATGAGGTGTAGGAAAAGGAAATGATCATGTATTGTCAATCGATGCGATTTTGTGTTTTTAAACAAACAGCTGCCCCCCTTCCTCTTTCCACTCTCCTTTCCCTTTCCTTCCTTCTGCTACGATTAGAAACGACTTCTACCAAGTAAATTCTACCACTACTACTGCCAAATTCTTGGACATTAACCCACTTCCTTTACTTCTTCTGTCTGTTGCACACGTGCGATCACACCTTTGTGACATGCATGCTCCTTCATTTTCCTAACTTAATTCCCATCTCCTACTACTTTGTATGGTCCAACTTTTATGTTAGTTAACACTTATGCCAATCCGAAAACTCTATCTATATCAATCTGAAAGAGTCCTGGTTTATGTACATGAGTTTTTGACATGAAACAAACGATCCACTAAAATACACTTCAACTGTTTTTTTCAATTTTCTATATTTGACTTTTTACACTATTTAAAGTCATAGTTTGATCCATAATAACTTATGATATAAAATTGAAAAAACTATAATTTTAATTGTTAGAATTATACTTAGAAATACTTTTGAATGATTGTACTTTTATACCTTTTTAATTTTATATTATGAGTTATTAATAGTCATATTAGAACTCTAAAATGTGTCAAAATCAAAATGTAGTGTATTAAAAAAAAAAAACAGAGTGAGTAGAAATAACAAAAAATGGAATTTAGTCTAATAAACAATTTGAACCTCATTAGCATAAAACCTATCAAACCCGATCCATACATGTCTGATCCATTAGACACGTTTATAAGTTACTACGTCTATCTTTTGAACAATATATATTTTTGTCACTATTTCACATCATACATATAAATTAAAAAACATATATAATCATATAAAAGTACTAATGCTAAATACAAACCTACCACATAATTCTATATTTTATAATCTTACTTCAACTATCATATGGAAGAATGTGAATAAATAAATATATACTTTCTCAAAAATAGAAGAAGTATACCATAAAACAGAAGAAAAACTTTGCAGTAGGAGTATTAGATATTTAGATATGGCTTCATGAAAAGATATGGCTTCATGGTCATGGACTCATGGGCTTAAGTATAAGCAATGATCTCTTGCCCCCACATTTTAATTATATTCCACGCTTTCCTAGGCTCCTATATCTCCTTTACTTTGCTTCCCCTGATCCCCTATCTTTTTTAAGACAATGACCCCAAATGACTTAAGTTAAATTAATCTCCTAGCTAGACTCCTTGTCATTGATCAACAATTACTTTAAGTTTTCAATTCACTTTTATATAATGACGCTTTTTACTATTTCTCTTATATGTGTGCCCTAAACATGAACATAGACCATTGTATCTAATATTGTGTCGCCTAATTATGATCCTAACATCTTAAATATTTTCAATCAATCAGTTCATTGTATATCACATTGGATTGTTTGGTGGCAACTAATTTTAAAAAACAATGTAATATGGTATTGGAATTGTGAAATTTATTGCAAATATATATTAGAATATATAGAAGTTAACAAGTTGATTAATCAATGACAATCTACAAATAAAACAAGTATATAGTAAAAGGATTATTGTTTGTAGGCCCTGCTTTCTCCAATTGAAACTCACATAACCGCACTAAACTGGATTGGATAAAAGTGGAAAGAATTGGAGAGAACTGAAGAGAACTGGAAGGAACTGAAAAGAATTGGAAAGAATTGTAAGAAACTAGGAAGGACTAGAAGGAACTAAAAGCAATTGAAATTAGTTGAAAAAATAGAAGGATTTAACTGAAAGAAACTGAAGAGAATTGAAAACAACTGAAAACAACTGGAAGGAGATGAAGGAATTGGAGAGAACTGAAAGAAACTTGAAGCAATTGGAAAGAATTGGAAGGAATTGGAGAAAATTGGAAGGAAATGAAACTCATTGGAATTCATATGAAGAGAACAGGGTCGTAATTTTCAACAACCTGACCCTCCTCGCCTTAGAAATGAATGAACGGATAATAATAGTTAACTAACGTGCTCTATTATATTCATGCTTGAACTCAATTATAAAAATCAAAAATGAAATATAACTTTACATACACTAGCTTGTTATATATATTATTGCATACTCAACAAATTACATAGTACTCCTACCTACCTCTTAAAACTCAAAAAGGATAAGCTAGTGCTAATTTGATTCTTGTAAGGTAGAAGTGTAGAACTAGCTAGCCAATGTGAGATTATTGCTTCATGTATGAATTAGTATACAAAGAGTGAGGGAAAAGTTGATTTGTAATTCTTCAACAACAACAATGAAAATATATCACTATATAAATTTGCCTCAAATATGAAATCCATCACTACATCAAGTAACGGGACCAAGGTATGCCATTAACAACCCAAGTCAACTTTTACTAGCCACTCGAGATGAACTCAATATAAATTCGTCAAAAAGCTCAAATTCTAGGTCAAATTCAAATGATAAATATTGTACTTGGCAAAAAATGATAAATGGAATCGAGTTGACCTATACTTGAGATTGAATAAGCTAGTCACCATTCACCACCCATATAGCCCAATTTACACCAAAAGCTTTAGCCCCTCACCTCATCCAAAAAATCATTTGTATGTTTCAATCTTTTCCCCTTATCTACCCCTTTTGTCCCCTGGAAGCCAGTTTGGCAGGTTGGCGAAACTTGTCCTTTTCAAGACCTAAGCCTAGCACATGCAATAATTCCTCCCCCATCAAATTTACACTAATTATTCTTAGACTAGTAGCAACATTTACATCATTTAATATGCTCTCATTATTATTCATCCCCCTTTTTAAATACCCTCCGACCAGTCTAGCCACCCATTTTTTGCTTCTTCGTTAAAAACTCCCCCTACGTACCACCCACTTGAGAAAAATCTCTACTACACATACATAACTTTCATTATCATCATGAATCAATAAGTCCACAATAAAAAAGAAATAAAAAAACAAACAAACAAAACGTTCTCTTTCTTCATCAACTATCAAGAGAATCTCACAAAGAAACAAAAAACTCAAACTATGCACTAAAACTTTCATTATCATCACTCATTTTCTCCCTTCCATAATACACAAACACTCATTTTCTCCTCCTCTTCTTCTTCCTATCATTTTCTTTCTTACATACTAAGAGTGTAACAAATTGAAACTTTAACCCTAAAGAATAAAAAAAAAACCTCAAGAATATATATACTCCATCATGAGCTTAGATGAATCCCTAAGATCTTTATCATTAGACTACTTAAACCTACTCATCAATGGCCAAGCTTTCAGTGATGTAACCTTCAGTGTAGAAGGGAGGTTGGTCCATGCACACCGCTGCATCCTAGCAGCTCGAAGCCTCTTCTTCCGCAAGTTCTTCTGCGGGCCAGACCAGCCCGGCGGGCTCGAGCCACGGCCCGCGGGCCAGGGCTCCTCGCCGCGAGCTGGAGGTGGTCATCATGCGCACCATGCCCAAGTGATACCAGTGAACTCTGTAGGGTACGAAGTTTTCATGCTTCTACTACAGTTCTTGTATAGTGGACAAGTCTCAATTGTGCCACAGAAACATGAGCCAAGGCCTAACTGTGGTGAGCGTGGTTGTTGGCATACGCATTGCTCATCTGCCGTTGATCTTGCGCTTGACACTCTTGCTGCCGCTCGATCTTTTGGTGTTGAACAACTAGCTTTGCTCACTCAGGTTCTTTCTTGTTTTTATCTTCTAATAAATTACTACCTACTAATGATTATATGTGGTTGTTATATACGTATGTGGTATTGTTTAATACTTGATTAGAATAATTAAGGTTTGTTTAAGTGAAAATGTGCTACTTGTAGTAGACTAATATGTATGGTTTTTTGTGGATATAATATCAACGTCACTTGGTTGAATTAAATTGAACCAAGTGGTGTGTGAGGTAAGGTTAATTTGGTGAGATCATTGAGATCCTTATTATTTTATTTTATTTCTTATAAAAAGGATTTTGTTTTAGCTTGACTTGCGGTTTCTCATTTCTACTAAATTTTGCTTACTTGAAAGGGGAATTCTTTACTTTTGTTGGATGCACAACACTTACTATATTTAGATCTTTTTATTATAGTGTTATATGTAGTACTTGGATTGTTATATATATTGATGTTCTGTCTGAGTAAAATAATCCCTCAAAATAAGCATTTCTTGTTGTAGGGAGTCATTCATTGAATCATTGCATTTCAAATCAAAGTCTTGTCTTCCAGGGTTTGTGGGAGACAAATACGTTTGATTTTTGATTTCTACAAACATCCAACTTTCCTCATTTGGAGCTATTGATCCCTTGATTCTTTCAACTCTAATATGGTAATCTACTCACAAATGCACAAACTCCTATAAAGGGAAATAAACCATCTAACATCTAATCATGATAACAACGGGATGTTTTGCTACATTTTTGTGTGAGAATACCTGTGATGCATTCATGCAATGATGTGTAAGCTTGCACAATTCTTACTCTATCTTCTACGGAGTACTTTTCTATACAAATAATTGTCATGACCATGTACTCGTTTTTCCTGTATGAGGCTCACATCATAACTGTTGTACGTTATTTCATGCGGGCAAAGAATAGGAAATTAAGATCAACTCATTTGACAGAGAACCCTGTTGCTTACACTTGAAAATTGCTACACTCCTATATATATAT
>CAAKMY010035241.1:0-17915 GCA_901111285.1 Corrigiola litoralis | reverse complement strand
GGGAGGGTAGTTACCAACAGAATCAAGATAAGACACGGCTCCTTTGTAAGTTATAGGCTTGTCGCTTTCTAAAAGCAATATAAAGTAATCATCACCATCCTGGACGATACCTAAGTACCACTCTGGTGGATGAGTTGTGCTACTTAACCTACAAGGACTCAAGGTGGAAGCCATGGTGATGTGTGACTTAAGCTACAAAGCAAGTAAATCGCCCACTAGACCTACATATTCTGGTGCTTGATCTATAAGCACTTTACAAGTTTCTTGAGCTACTTTCGATATGGATCCTTTTATGCAAAACCCGAGCCTCTAAGTGGAAGAGACCTTCTCGGCTGAGCACCAAGACACCAACTCTTTTAAAATGATCATTTTGTTCTTGCTAGAGAACACTAGTAGATCACCCTTGATCTAGTGATATAAATTCTAACTTTAATATACTATGATATTAGAAATATTAAGGAGTGATAATATGAGATAAAAGACATGCAAGAGGAAATCAATCCTCCTTGGTCTTCTAAGGTGATCGGCCAAGGGAGAGGAAGAACAAGGGTTTGTTCTTCTCAATTTTTTAGTTTTGTGATCTAAAATGAAGTCAGAAGTCGTAACCTCTAAGGCTTAGCATTGCCTTGTTTCTAAAGAAAAAGATAAGGGCAATTTGGTAATCTTCTATTTCTAGTAAACTTTACGCTTTAAGTGTTGTTCATTCTATCAGATCTCATATAATAGATTGATATGGCCTTGAAGATGGCTGATGGCTATAAGGAGTTTGTGTACCCTCCACCAGAAATTCATAAAGCCCTTCTGGAGAATTTGATGGGTTCTTAAAGAGTTCGTTTAGTTTAATTAAGGCCTAGCCTTCCTTTGTACCAAAAAAAAAATCTCATATAATATATAAACTAACTAGGCATAATATAATTATCAATCTCTCACAACTCACCAATAATCACTAACTCTTTTTGTTATTAATAAAGTCTTTATTATTAGAAATAATATGAATTTCAATTTATCATCTATTATCTCATAATAATAATTAATCAATTCATATCACTCCGAGTTCTAAACTCGTATTATCACATATAGTTAATCAGTTAAACTTTTAGCCCTCCTGATCGGGTATAACCACGTATCTGCAGTCAAATCGCCTATTATGTATGACCGTAAGGGACCGGTTGATCACCGTTGTCATACGACTGTAAAGTCAAACCCTAAGCAGGCCAATTGTTACCAATATACAATTATCAGCCGATTAATGAATAAATTAACTCCCGATTTATTCTAATTGAGATTTATCAATGTAATCACACTTGTTGGAAGACACTACTCCAACACAATTCTTCTCTTTTTAACTTCATTTATCTCAACACATTCGTAACACCGTTAATAGCACTTCTTGAACTTTTTGCGATGCATGATCTTCTTTGAATATCTTAGATGTCATGAATAACATTAGAATGTATACTCCCGCACAATTCTCATCAGTTAACTAACTAACAAATATATTAATCGTAGTCATTATAAGGATATCGGGTGCATAATCCTTACAATTTGGGGAAATCATGTGTTCTAGAAAAAAATTTGGTTTGAAATATGCGCACAAACAGTGGCAGAACTAGGGGGACGCAAGTAGTCCCCGGTCCACGACAACTTTTTTTTGTTTTTGCAAAATTTCAGGGAATTATTATTTTAAAGTACATAAATCTGTTAAATTTTTTACCTTGGTCCTCGTAAAAAATGAAAATTTCTCATTGGTCCCTCTTAAGTCTTAAGAAAAAATCCTAGTATTGTCGCTGCGCACAAAGTCGATGATAAGAACATGTGACAAATTTACAAATATAATTCTTGGTGTCAAATCGGGTAAACGAGTCGAGTTTGGTCGGGTCAGCTTCGGTTCAGGTGTTAATCGGGTAGGTTGTTAGTCGGGTACGGGTTCGGGTTCGGTCGGGTCAATAACATGTCGGGACAATAAAAGGTCGCTTGCCTTCTCGGTTTCGGTTTGGGTTAGGGTCCGGTCTTTTTCAGTCGGGTCAGAAATGGGTTCGGTTATACTCGATTGAGATTTGACCAGTTATATGTGAGGTCATTTTCGGGTTCAATATCGGGCTCTTTTATACTCTACTCGGATTCAAAAAGGAAAATACCATGTCATTTTCAGGTTCGGGTGGATTAATTTAGGTCGAACCAATATCGAGTTCGGGTTAGACCGGTTATATTTAGGGTCATTTTTAAGTTTAGGAAGATTTAGATCGAATCAATATCGACTTCGGTGATACTAGGTTCGGGTGGTGAGAAAGTAGTGAAGATTTTACAATTGTAAATATGTATTTAGCATAATTTGAGTTTTTTTTAAAGTCTGGAACTTTTTTTTATGGAATTGAGAAAAAATTAGAGAGTTTGGTCTATTTGGCAATTGTTTTTCGTTTGTGATACAAGTTTTAATGCCGTTTATAGGTAATCATACAAATAAATCATTGGAAAAATGATTGATGAAAGCTTATAAAAGTCCAATAAACGTCATCTAGATTCATTGATATGTATAGATTATGTAAATAAAACATATATTTGGTAATAGTCATTTTAATCTTTTGTTATATTGGGTTAATTAATATAATGTTGGTTGTTGTAAATAACAAATTGGCCGGTTAATAACAAGTTGGATAAACGTCGGGTCGGTAAACATTGGGTTCACCTATTAACAAGTGGCGTTATAGGAGGTATTTATCGAGTTGAATTGGATTTCCGGTCAATAACAAGTCGGGTAAACATCGGGTTGGGTTGATAACAGCTCGGGTAATAACAGGTCACAGGTGTTTATCGGGTCAAATCAGGTTTCCGGTCATTCTCAGATCAGGTGCAATTCGGGTTCACGTTTGACATTATCGGTTGTCATCGGGTTTCTGTCAAACGGTCAGGTTACGTTCGGGTTCAGGTCGGAGAGGTTCGGGTCCAATCGGGGCTCGGGTTGCCTTCAAGTCGGGTCTCGGTCGGTTGTCGGGTACTGTTTCCTCGGGTCAATAACAGGTCGGGTTTCAGGCGGTTTTTGCGTTCGGGTCAACTTTGACAGCTCGAAATATGATAGTGCATGTAAAATTGAATGCATGTTTCTATCAACGACTTTGTGCACATATTAAGTGAAATTCAGGATTACCAAATTTTCTTTTCTGTTAATATAATCGTATAATTTATCCAAACGAAAGGTGTTGGAGAGGGACCTGTTGAAGATCTTTATCCCATAATATCCTTTCTTACAAAAGGAGCCATCCAAAGACAATAAAGACAAAAGAACGGAAGAAGTTGAGCTTACTTATACTTTCGAGAACTAGAAAAGAAGATCTAGGCAAGTGATATGTCCTTGAGTCACCTTGTCCACTAACCCCAACCACTGATTAAACACGCATATGTACCATTGTCCCCATTTTCCAGCACATTCCTTAATCTACGTCATAAATAATATTTTTACTTTACCCTCCCGAACATGACATAAGACCATTACTTATATTGTTATTTTTACTCATCATCTATACCACACATAATCCACATTTGGTGACCTACAACTAGTATCAAATTTTTTTACATTAAAATAATTACTTATTACTAGTATTTTTATTGACCCCCCAAACCCCACCCAAAAGGGCACTACTTGTATTCACAACCTCCTAATTACTAGTATTTTTATTTTGGAAATGATAAACATGTTATATTCGCAGAAATTTGACGGAAAAGTTAACGGTTGTTAGCTCGAGGTCACCAAACGTGGATTATATAGTGACCTCATGGCACCAAAAAGGTAATACGAAAATGTAAGGACACCAATTATGAATTACGTCTAATCTCAGGACACCATTTATAAAAAAATTCCTACTTAAGCACTCAAATTCATACTTGAAAATCGACATTTCTTATCAACCCTGTACGAAGTTATCAAAGTGGTCATTAGTAGAAAAACTTATTACACATAATAAATGTCTGTTTACATCACGAATGTGCAAAAAATAACGTCCTCATTTACCACCCAAAAATATCTAACAGCATCTCCATTGAGAAATAATAGTACTCCGTATTATTATTGTTATAGTATTCCTGCCACTATCCTCCTCCATTATTATTCTCTCGCACTTTTCCTCTATTCGCTGAACCCATCCCATATACCACCTTTATTATTCATCATATTGCTGCATAATATCTACAACCATACTATACTATATACATACATATATATATATATATATATACACACACATAAATACATATAAGCTAAGCTAAGCTAAGCTGTGTTTGGCTTGGTTGGTTTTTAGTTGGTGGTGTATAAGATAAGGTTGGTTGGTAGGTTGGTTGGTGGGTGGATGCAAAGATGAAGATACAGTGTAACGTGTGTGAGACGGCAGAGGCAACGGTGCTGTGTTGCGCAGATGAAGCAGCGTTGTGTGATGAGTGTGATGAGAAGGTCCATGCTGCTAATAAGCTTGCTAGTAAACACCAGCGTGTCTCTCTCTCTACCCATGGTTCTCATATGCCCAAGTGCGATATTTGTCAGGTTGCTGCTTTTTCCTTTCTTTGTTGGATTTTATTAAAGATTTGATTTGGGTTTCATGGTTTTTATGTTTTTGTATGATTTGGGTTTGTTGGTTTAGCTGTTTTGAGCTTTTTGCTTGTTTGTGATTGATTTTCATTGTGGTTAGGAGATTATGGAGTAGCTTATTTTTGGTTTTTGCAATCCGGTTTAGTCTGGATTCGAGCAGGGTAGGACCACTAGGGCGGCAAAGCTAACTTTTTTGTATTTATAGGGTCTCGAACTTGAGAACCTCTAGTTAAGTTGGGACAACCACAACCACTGACCAGTTGATCTAAGTGCTCATTGGTTGTTTGTGATTGATTTTAACAGTGGTTATGAGTTTGTAAAGTAGCTTATGATTTATTTGTTTATCTGTTGCTTATCTGAGGAATATTTTGTTATATTCTTTGGTGGGTTGTGGTTATCGTTGGAGGGAATGGAGGAAATACTGCTCATTTGGAATAAGGATTGCGTTCTGGGATTGAGAAGTACTGTAGAAAAGCGTATGTCAAACAATTTTGTCAAAGCTGTAAGGATAATTCGATGGAAATGGTTGATGTAGTATTAGTAGCATATGTTGTAACTGAATGGTAATCAAATAAATAAAAAATGGTTTATTGAACTATGTAAGCTACTAATTTTTTGTGAAATGGGAGACAGTCTTTGTGTTTCTCTTCAAGGGTCCGAAAGAAATAGCATACAAACAATAATATGGTAGGGCCGTAGGGTAAAGGTCCGGCCATTTACCAGCTACTAAATAACCCTGCTTTGTGCGGGAGCCATTCCAGAAACATGGCTGCTTGGGGATGACATTGCTGTTGATATTCGGTGAAGGGTAATGGATCAAGATGCATGAGCATGTTTAGTTATAATAAATGGAACCGTCAGTGGAAATATGTTGTTTTTTGAGACCCCATTCTATTTAATTTGCTTGAATAAATTATGTTGAAAGTGAGATTTATCGGACTTCTTGCAGATGCATTGGTACTTAGCATTGTTTGGATTAGGGGATTTGGAAGGTGGAGGGGAGCTAGAGTGAGGGATCCATTTTTCTTGTTTGAGTATAGTGTTGTTGAAGGGAAGGAATGAAGAGGGATCTGTTTCCCCTCCCCCTTTTAATGGACCTAATCCCTCCATAGTTGGAGAATTCTGGAGGGGAAATGGAACCACACTCCTCCTCGTCCCTCTCTCGTCTTCTCTCTTTCTCTTCTCTGTCTTACTCTTCCCTCCAAAATTTGGTAACCAAACATACTGTTCAATGACGTCAGTATTGTCGAAGTAAAGAGAAATGTTGAAATATAGGTCGGTGTATAAGATACTGGTTAGGTAGTGTCATATAGTTGATGACTACTAGAAATTTTAGAATTTTAGTCACTTGGTGTTGGTAAAGAAATGTGTTTTGCTTGTAAATAGTTGCGTCGGCTGAGATTGTGCTACTTGGCCTTATTCCTCACTATCTTGTGTTCTAGACTTAAGTTTCTTCATTTTGTGCCCTCCTACTAACAATCAGCCATGTGGTTATATGGAACATGTCGCAGGACACGGTTGGCTACTTTTTTTGCCTAGAAGATCGAGCTCTGCTTTGCAGAAAGTGCGATGTTGCTATCCACACTTCGAATTCCTTGGTCTCAGCCCATCAGAGATTTCTCTTAACTGGAGTAAGCGTAGGGCTTGAACTTGCAGAACCCGGTTCTTCATCATCAGGTGGGAAAACTCATTCTGGGGAGAAAATCTCGGATGCAGAAAATCGTATTGCACTAAAGAGGAGTGCGCCTACTACAACCACAAGTCAATATGACAGAGCAGGTTCTGTTCAAAATGGAGCTGGGTTAGCTACACATTCTAATAAGAGGAGCATGCCACTGTCAGTTAGTGAATATGCCAAAATGCAACCTGTTCCGAGTGGCACCCTCGAGGACCTAACACAATCTAGGATGACCTTTGCTGGTGGTTCTGCTGCCGGAAATCTGTCACAGTGGCCTATCGAAGAATTTCTGGGGTTAAGTGAGTATGGTTTCGCAGACAACGGATCATCAAAGGTATGTCACTTTTGTTCCCCCAGTGGCTAAATGAGATTTCTTTTTGCTATGAAATGTACCAAAAGAGGAGGGTGGGTGTTTGCATTCAAATCGTGACTGTGAACTCTCATGCTGTGTTTTTCATTGTTTAGGACTTTGGCTGGTAAGATTGTGGTTCTTGTGCCAGATTTAACTATGCCCGGGGTCTTGGTTCATTATTATTGAGTTGCTGGCTGTCTGGACTAGTAAATGTGAAACAAACACTAATATTAAGGCTGTGTTTTCGGCTGCTAGATTGGTAGACTTAAATCATGGCTAGTGATTATGCTAGCATCAAAATATTTGCTATGCAGTCCTGCACACTGTTTATCTGCTTGTGCCATGCCGCACAAGCTTGTCTATACCTCTCTAGTGTGGCCTTGCTCTTGAAAGGTTGATACGTAATGAAGTCGGGTTAGCCATTGTTACCTTTTCTAGGACCCACTGTTTTCTGCTGGGAGTCGCTGTGATTCCTTATTTCTGATATTAGGCCTTGGTGTTTGCTTCTCTAGAGTTATGTCATTCAAAAAGACACAACCCCCCACGGCCCCCACCCCAAACCAAAAGAAAGAGAAAAAGAGATGATGCAGTGGAGTTTGAAAATGACATCTAAAGAACTATGTTTATAACTTATGTGGAGATGCGACCTTACTTTCTACTGTAGCCGAAGTCCCTGACACTCTGACATGTTAATTTTTCTACTAAACTGGAACCTGTTCTCTCCTTTTGCTTCTTGATGCTCTCCCTTACATTCTCTGTGTAAATACATGGGTTGGTTAATGTGGGGTTGGTGTCTAGGAGATAGTAATTGAATCTCTTTGAACATAAAGGATGAAGCTTTTGCTTGAAGTATATTTTTAGTCTAGTATATTTCCTGAGATGTTTCTGGAAGCCCATTGTGTCCTATCTGAGTTGTATGCTGAAACTAGTAGTGTGTGTGTGTTACCCTTGGTTCTGTTGGTTAATTGCTAAAATCTCCTGTACTCTTCAATAGGCTGATAGTGGCAAGCTTGGGAGCTCCGACACGTCTTCTTTTTTGAGGTCCTTGGAAGATGACCTGGACAGTGATGACCGGTTGGGCCAGGTGCCAGATATTTGGACAGTTCCACAGGTGCCTTCACCACCCACAGCATCAGGGCTATATTGGCCTAAAAATTCTCACCACTTGGAAGATAATACAGTTTTCGTGCCTGATATATGCTGGTCTGAAGCACCAAATTATCACCAATATATTCCCGAAAATGCTGCTGGTAAACGAAGGAGGCAGTTCTAGTATCTTGTTTGAGCTTTAAGGCTTTCTGCCCACTCCCAGCTGTGAAGGTATTACAATGCAATTCAAAATAGTCAGTGTTTTAGGTACCAACGTAGCCGATTCTATTTCCTTGTTTGTACTCGTCTACCTAGGGTTTTGTTCATTTCATAAGATGTCTCTGATTATAGTTCAGACTTCAGAACATGGTACTGCGTATATGTTAAATACGTTTTCCACAATGTGAATAAATTGAGATAGGTCAAGGTTTGTAAGGTGCCTATAAAGATGATTTTGGAAGTAACACATGGTTATGGTTGCAAGCCCCATTTTCGCTGGTTGTTCCACATTTCTCGTTCTGGTTATTAGTACCCTTAGTCAAGGAAATGATGCTAAGAGTCCCAGATCAATGCAGCTATTGTGGGTTCGGTTTTCTGAAATGACGTAAGAAATATGCTTAGTTATCTGGGTTGGAAATCTGGCTGTTTTGGCTTGGTTTTTTATATTGTTTTCTGAATGTGATTTTTCACTTGTCTTATCACGGTTGAATGGAGTTATTTACGTCAACAATTGTGTGAAAAGGTGCTAGACTTTGGTGACTTGGTGTGCAGCCAGTAGGGGTACCAGGGATTCTGTATATCCTACTGGTCAGTATTAATTGTAGAAGAAACTGCAACTTCCATTCCCTCGAAAGTATCTTTTTTCGGGAACATGCTTAACCAGAAATTTTTATGTTCGTGCTGTGCAACGTTACCGTGTGTACCATAGTTTTGCAAATCGTCGCAAATAAACGTCCTAAAAGAAGGCTAGAAACTTCCAGCCCGCCTCTTTAGGATGGTGATAAAGAGCGGTTGTGGAAACTTCTTCTGTTTCCCAAGCTGGATGCTCAACATTTTTCATCTAGTGGAACAGGAGTAAACAGTAATAATCCAGAGCGACACAGCGCAACAATTAGCGCATCTGTGCACGAATTTGAGTTTCATGTCTTACCCTGAGAGGAAAGATGACTTTTGAAGGCATCTTGTGTCCTCAGTCCTCACTCAAACTCTCTGAAATTGATTTCGACTAGCCAGCACCTAGAGATGTAGCCAGTGACGGGACAAGCTTGCTGTAAGCAGGAATAGCTTGCACATATGCTGATGGCATTTCCAGTGTACGAGATTTCATACATCTTGTCTGCGTAAGCATGAACATTCTTTGGTTACTCACCAAATTATCATGTCTGACCAATTCGGCTTTCCGCTCTTCTTCTTTAGATCATGGCCCTCATTCAGACGGAAATTGTTGTTCTCTCAATATACACAAGAACCGCTTGTAGCAGGATTGATTAATATCATTAATAGTCCTATATATATACACAGTACGAGACACTTTAGTCGCCATACATCTATGTAATTTCCTGACGAGGATTGTGGTGGAATTGAAAGTCCATAGCAATGAGACTAGAGCGCGACTGGTGGCCTTAAGCATACGCACAATAACAGTAGAATCAATAGCTAAGTTTCTTGTTGAAGTGTGTATGGTCAACCTCAGTACAGTACTCAATGTCAACTATTCAGATTTTCCAGATCATGTCAACTGACAAGCTTTGTTGCTACTCCCAATAGCAACTACCCATAGTCACATGTGTTACATAAGACTTTGTTGTGGCTTGTATCCAGTGAGCCTTTTCAGGTTCACTTTCACGAACTTTCTTTCTAGTGTATTATACTAGATGTTAGGATTAGCTTAGATTAATTACTTTATTATACCCGTTGGGTTGTCTGATTCTAGAGACCAAAGACTATATATTTGCTTAGTGTACATTGTATCAAGTAAGGTTGTAAGTTGATTTGACTCAATAAAGAATACAATGAGTATGTTTTCTCAGCCTACAAAGTTAATCTTCATGGTATCAGAGCCATAGGCTCAAGAGGAATAAACACTCTACTATTTAAACCTTATTCATTTCAAAGACTCTACAATACAAGATAGAGTATGAAGTAGTCAAAAACTCAAACTCTTCTCTCACAAACCCTAAAAGAAAACCCTACTCAAACCACTGGTGAATATGGCACCAGGAGGTGGTGAAACCTCTAGCACTGATAACATCCCTGCTAGTTATGCAATTACAGTAGCTAAAAACTACAACAACCGAGTCATAGACATGACTGACCCACTTTACCTTCACCCCACAGATGGCCCTAACACTATAGGTGTGAGTGTCAAACTGTCTGGAACTGCTGATTTCAGAAGCTGGAAAAGGGATATGGAAATTGCCCTGGCAACCAAGAGAAAACTTGGCTTTGTCACAGGCATTGTTCCTAAGCCTTCCAATGATGCAGTGAAGCTAGAAGCATGGGAAACATGCAACACAATGATCACTGCTTGGCTTCTAAACAGCCTAACTGAGCCTATCAAAAAGTCAGTGATGTTCATGACAACTGCAAAAGGCATATGGGATCACATTCTTAAGAGATACTCTGCAAGCAATGGGTCAAGGAAATACAAGCTAAACAAAGCTGTGTATGAGATTACTCAAAACAGGAGAAATCTCAATGAGTGTGTGACTGACTTGACTACTCTCTGGCAGGAGATTGAGGACATGGAGGACTGGCCACCAATCACTGAAATTACACTAGAGATTGGTCACTTTATGAACACTCTGTTCAAGCATAAGGAGGAACAAAAATTGTTCCAGTTTCTCAATGGTCTGGACTCTGACTACCAGAATCAGAGGAGTCAGATTCTCATGATGGAACCTCTTCCCAAGGTAGACACTGCTGTTAACATGATCCTACAAGAAGAAGCTCAGAAGGAAATATATGAAAGGGCAAGAAAAGTGGAGGTGGATGCTGCTACCTTCTTTAACCCATCAGCTTTCTTCAGTAACAGAAGAGAACTTGGAAAGGAGAAGGCCATGGAGTCAGTTGTGCCTACTTGTACAGCCTGCGCCAAGAGAGGCCACACTAAAGATAAGTGTTGGGAAACAGTGGGATATCCTGACTAGCACTTCAAGAGCAAGAAGAGGGCTGGTGGCTTTCAAGCATCTGGAAGAGGACAAAGGCCCTGGACAGGAAAGGCAAGGGCTGCAAACTTTGAAAAATAAAGGAGGCTGGCTGGAAATGCTCAAGCAGGAGAGGACAAGGAGCATGGGGAGGACACAATTACTCTCACCACTCAACAATTTGAGAAACTCATGAGCAGCATGTCTAGCAGCAGCAAAGGTCAGCCTAACTATCCAGAAACAGAGGATGAGATGGAAGCCAACTTTGCTGGTAACACTTTTCTTAACTTTATGTTTAATGCAGAGATATGCGAAAATTGGGTAATAGATTCTGGTGCATCTCATCATATGATAAGTGATATTATAAAATTGCATACTCCTGCTAATATGGAAAGAAAAATGAGAATTAACCTACCTAATGGTGATGTGACTCATGTAACACACACTGGTACTGTTAAACTCAAAAATGGGGTAAACCTAGACAAAACCATATATGTTCCCAGTTTCAAACATAATTTGTTATCTGTGCACAAGTTAGTCAGAAGCAATAACTGCTTTGTGACCTTTTACCAAGATATATGTGTTATACAGGACTCACAAACCAGGAGAGTTAAAGCTGTTGGAAAAGAGCACAATGGAGTGTACTACATGTTGAACACTCATGTGGACCAGCTGGAATTAAGAAGTGCAAATCTAGGCTCTGTTAGTACTAGCCTAGTTAAATTAAATCTGGAACAATATCATGATTTGTTTGCATCTAGATGCTCTTTTGCATGTAAAGCATCTAGTGGTCATTGTACTAAGGATTTTGCTGTGAATGCCAAAATAAGTTCCAGTAGTTATTCTCTGTGGCATCTCAGATTGGGTCATGCTCCAAAAAGTAAACTAAAACATATATCTTGCATAGGTCAAAACATACCCAATGATTGTGATCATACCTTGTGTGACTTGTTTTATGGCAAAAATCACCTAACTGCCTTTTCCTACTAGGCAACAGACTGCTTTAGCAGCTTTTTATTTGATTCACATGGACATCTGGGGCCCTTATAAAGTGCACACCAGATACAAGGAAATATACTTCTTGACCTTGGTTGATGATCACACTAGAACTACCTCGACATACCTCTTAAAGGCTAAGTCTGATGCAGTTGTTGCATTTAAATCCTTTTATCTTTTTGCATAAACTCAGTTTAATAAGAAAATAAAAATGGTTAGATCAAACAATGCTCTAGAATTTACTGAAGGAGAATGCAATAAATTCTTTGTAGACAAAGGAATTTTGCACCAAACTAGTTGCTCTTACAGACCCCAACAAAATGTAAATGTAGAGAGGAAGCATAGACACATCCTAGAAATAAGTAGGGCTCTCAGATTTCAAGCAGGATTGCCTCTGACCTGTTGGGGAGACTGTGTATTAGCTGCTGTGTATATTTTAAATAGACTACCCTCCTCTGTATTAGGAAATAAAATACCTTATGAAATGTTGTTGGGTATGAATCCTAAGTATGACAACATGAGAGTTTTTGGTTGTCTTGCCATGGCTTATAATCCAGACAGGAATGCTGACAAATTTCAACCAAGAGGAGTGCCCTATGTATTTATAGGATACTCTATGACACAAAAGGGGTATAAGCTACTCAATCTGTTAACCAAACAGGTCTTTGTCTCCAGAGATGTTGTTTTTCATGAAACTATGTTTCCTTATAAAACTATGAGTAAAGAAACATGTGTGAATCCTAATGTCGACAATGGATTGAATCATGACAAGGTAAGTGATGATATCCCTATCTTGGTACCAGATTCTAATGCGCTTCTACCTACAGAAGAATCAAACCATATAGATACTTTAGAAGAAGCTGTTGATGAGTCACCTCTTGTACCAGCCAATGTAAGACAGTCTCAAAGAGAAAGAAGAGCTCCTAGTTGGACAAACGATTACATTGTCACTAATCCTGTGTTGGCTCCACAGACTGTGTCTAATTTTGCAGATGCTGAAGTACAGAGTTGCTTTGCTAGCTTCCTTACAGCACTAACTGCACAAAGTGATCCAGAACACTGCTGGATGGCAATCAAATATCCTAACTGGCAACATGCTATGGATCTGCGCTATACGGTCGCAAAAAAAGCTATTTCTTGTAGTGGGTGCCTCTGTACTAGTTTCTTACAAACAAAATGAAAGCTTCACTCCTATCGTGCTAATTGTTGATGACCGATGCTAATCACTATCGTGCTCTGATCTCAATCTTATGATCCACGCCTTGTTAATTTTCCACGCACAGAGAACAAAAAGATCTGCGCTATACAGATAAACAGCTTGAAATGACATATTACGCGTCCTTTCTCGTTCTCATAGCCACATGGGGTGATATCCTACAACTTTACACCAAAAGACTTTCTTACAAAGATTGTCTAGTTTGGATTTAGATCATTATATCTAGACCTAATCCACTGAGCCACTACTACAAATGGAGGCGCAACGTCTCTACTTCACTACAAAGTTACGAGTCCCTCCTTGGATATACGCGGTTTTATAAAAGAAAAAGTGTATTCTCGAGTAGACCTGTACTACCTACATTCTCCATACCGATCAGAATTTCCTAGCTAGATGACCAAAACTTGGTAATATGGACTAAAGTGATCGGATTGAATAGTGGGAACCTATGTCTATAACTATCATCGATACACTTCATTGTGTGCGTGACTCACATGTACTTGGCTATGCAATATGCTCTCTGAAGTCTGAACGGAGTCACACATTTATTGCTATGTGATGTGCTATTGGAGCCGCGTCTTGCATTCAGACTATTTTCTTTTGAACAATCTAAACATTCAACCTCTAATGTGCTGCTGTCACCAACGGAATTCAAAAAGCTAGAAAAACATCTAAGCAGACAATTAAAACTTGATTAGAAACAGAAAAAAGTAAGTTGAAACAGAACAGAAACCAAACAGAATCCTAGTTGCAGAGGTCGACTTCATCAGCCACACCAGCAGCAGTCTCAAAAGCATCCGAGCCAGTAGTCCTTAGAAGTTGTTTTAGCAAAACGGAATACGGTGCCAAAACCTCTAAGACTGTTGCAGTGTCTGCTCAAACTTATATATATATATACTTTACTTCATATATTTCAGACTTTCACTGTGTGCTTAATTAGTGAGCTAATATTGGTTTTGGGCATGATATATGTATAATCACCGTTTAGTACTTTAGTTGTCTCCTTTTTTCGATAACAAGTTCCAAACTTCCACTCGATCTGTGCTTAATTAGTGAGCTAATATTGTAAGTTACACGTAAAAGCTACATGACAAAAACCATAGAAGTCTAGAACTAAAGTTAAATCATCATAGCAGCTAGCAAATATATAAGATTCGGAACAAATTTTAGCAATGCCATCGATCCCCTCAATCATTAAGTATTCTGACATAACATACTGAATAGTACTTAAATAAAAATAGAACAGAATCCTAGTTGTAGAGGTCGTCTTCATCAGCTCCAGCAGCAGCAGTAGCAAAAGCATCCGAGCCAGTAGCCCCAGAAGAAGTTACACTAGCAAAACGGAATTCCGTGCCGAAGCCTCTAGACTGTTGCAGCGTCTGCGCAAATGCCTGATATTTGCGTATATCCGCATCGCTAACACTCCTTCTAGCAAACTTCATTGATTCCTCGAAATGAGCGGCTTTGATCTCAGCAACTTCATCATCTACATCTTCCTCCATGGCCTCAGGGTTCTCATTTCTCCTTTTCTCTCGCTCGATATCCTTCTCAATATCTTCTCTGATGGCATATTTGCAAGCGCGCTGACAAATTTCGGTAATATCGGCACCACTGAAGCCGTGCGTGTACTTTGCAAGAGCCCTCAGATCAACATCTTTGGCAATTGGGGATTTCCTCAAAGCAGCCTTGAATATCTGAAGACGGGATTCATCATCCGGCAGAGGAATATAAATTAGTTGATCAAGACGGCCTGGCCTCAGAAGAGCTGGATCAATGATATCAGGCCTATTTGTGGCCCCGATGATAAAGACAGTTTTCTTGGAAGACATGCCATCCATTTCAGTCAGAAGTTGGTTTAAAACCCTGTCAGCAGCACCACCAGCATCACCTACACTGCTTCCTCTCTGAGTCGCAATGGAATCAAGCTCATCAAAGAACAGAACACAAGGAGCTGATGCCCGGGCCTTGTCAAAGATCTCCCGTACATTAGCCTCACTTTCCCCAAACCACATTGTTAGCAGTTCAGGACCTTTTATGCTGATAAAATTAGCCTGACACTCGTTTGCAATAGCCTTAGCCAGCAAAGTTTTTCCACAACCAGGAGGTCCATAGAACAGAACCCCCTTTGAAGGTGACATCCCAAACTTCTCAAATTTCTCGGGGTGCTCCACGGGATATTGAACAGTCTCTTGAAGCTCTCTTTTAACATTCTCAAGCCCACCAATATCTTTCCAACTGACATTGGGAACCTCCACAACTGTTTCACGCAGAGCAGATGGATTGCTTTGTCCAAGAGCGGTCTGGAGATGCTCATTAGTAACGGCAATGGAATTCAATATCTCGGCGTCAATAGTCTCATCTTCGAGATCAATTACATCCATTTTTTCTCTGATACACTGCAGAGCGCCTTCAGTACACAAGGCAGCTAGATCAGCACCAACGTAGCCATGTGTGTCCTTTGAAACCTTTTCCAGATCAACATCTTGAGCAAGCTTCATGTTTTTAGTATGAATGCGGAGAATCTCAAGCCGCCCAACTTCATCTGGTACACCAATATCAATCTCCCTGTCGAATCGACCAAACCTTCTAAGTGCAGGGTCTATGCTGTTGGGGCGGTTAGTAGCACCCATAACAATGACATGTGCACGCGATTTAAGCCCATCCATCAGAGTCAAGAGCTGAGATACAATACGCCTCTCAATCTCTCCATTCGTCTTTTCTCGCTTGGGAGCAATCGAGTCGATTTCATCAATAAAGATGATGGATGGAGCATTCTTTTCTGCTTCCTCAAAAGCTTTTCTGAGATTGCTTTCACTCTCACCAGCTAACTTTGACATGATCTCCGGCCCATTAATACAGAAGAAGAATGCACCAGTCTCATTCGCCACAGCTCGCCCTATCAGAGTCTTCCCAGTTCCTGGTGGTCCATACAGCAAAATTCCTTTCGGTGGCTTCACACCAATGGATTTAAACAGCTGAGGATGCCTCAACGGCAGTTCAACTAACTCCCTAATCTGAGCCATCTGTTTCCTAACACCGCCAACATCATCATACCCAATCTCATCCAATCTATCCTCATCTTCTCTTTTAACAGGTTCACCCTCGCAGTATATCTCGGTATCAGGAGCAACAACACAAAACTCACCAGGGTCAGTCTCAACAACCTTAAATTCAACACTCCTCATACCCCCTCTCACTAGAAACAGGTCACCTTTGCGCACTGGACGATAAGTTTCCAAGAAGTAAGGCTTCAAATACGCGTCGAAAAGACTTCCTGTGATGCCCTCAATAGTATCATCGATCGGAAGAATATCTACACGCTTCCCATATTTGACATCAGGGCATTGGTGTATAGAAACCACATCTCCAAGACGGACCCTCAAGTTGTTTCTGACAACCTTGTTCATTCTGGCCTTCTGTTCTTCACATGCTTCATCGGCAAAAGCAATGCAGACTGTGTTTTTCCTTTTCTTTCCCTTGATCAAAACGGTGTCACCATGGAAAAGATGGAGCTTATCCATGGTAGCAGGGTGCAAAGAAAGAACAGAATTATCGTCTGTAGCCGCCTCGTCGACAACGAGGCGATTTGGAGACTTCTTGCGCTCCAGGATCGCCGCGTTGAAGTCTGTCATGGTTGGTTTGTTGATGAGTGTTATGGAGGGAGAGAAAGGAGTTAGTAGAAAGAATAGACGTGAAGTTGGGTTTGAGCTTTGAAGGGGTGAAGTATCTATATTTATAGGGTTTGATTGAAAGGTAGGGTTAAGACTTGGTAATTACGGAATCCTCTCTTGTAGTAAACCGAGTTTAGTTAGGATAAAAACTTGAACGAGTTTGTGTTCTACTCTTCTTCTATTACTTCATAAATATTCCGTTTTGCTATTCCTATGCGTCAATAGTACGTTAGAGCCAAATATAGCAAGATAGTCACAAGTTACAAGCTCATGAATAGATGAAGGCACATGTTTAAAGCTATCATCTCATGATCTAAATCCAAGCTAAGTGAAGCAAGAGCATGAGCTACACAAGTGAATAAAATTACAAAATTTGTGTCTTGTTCTACCACCTGTGGTAGAAACAACTTAGAACTCTTTTAGTTTGTGGCTCTGCAACCGCCTTTAACAAAAGAAAAAAAAAAAGGAAAGACTTTCACTGTTTCCTTCACTCGTCCATATACATAACCACATCAATGTTAATCTTGTAAACCAAGGCAGAGGGCTTGATCCAAGATCGAGGAAGAGTTTGTTTTCGTGAGCCTATTTTTACTATTATTTGAAAATAATAATAGTACAAATAATTTAATATTGATTTTTGTTATAATGAATCAATAATGAAACAAAAAATAAGGATAAAACACTTTAACAATTATCCTATTAAATATATATGGAAAAATTGATATGTATAATCCAAACTATGCCCGAACAAACAATAATAATCCCACTTATGATTGTCTACACTAGTAATACTAAGTATTGACTTAGTTTACACTAATGGTCCAAAATAAACACCGTCAACTTTTCCGTTACTCTTGATGATAAAATGACTGGAAAGGAAAAAAATTAATAAAAGAACACCCCTTATCTAGTCATACCCCCTACCCTCCTATCTTTTCCTCTTCGTTATCTTTCTCCTCAGTGCTCCCCTGCCCTTCCTCTATTTATCCCTCCATTGAATTAGCTGGCACCGCACCCTACCAACACTAGTACTGTAGTACACTACCAAACCATCATCCTCTCAAGTCTCACCCCAACAAGAGCTCCCTCCGCCACCTTCGGCCCACAATTTAACAACCCCAAAACTCGAAAACCAACTCTACCCCTGCCCACCCCATGACTCTATCAACAACACCTTTCCCACCCAATGCC